>JANHGN010026603.1:60360-75710 GCA_024605025.1 Megaceryle maxima | reverse complement strand
AAAAAAACCCCACACAAAAAAACCACAAAAAAAACCACACACAAAAAACCCACAAAAACGCCAAACACAACAAAACCCCAACAACTAGTCCCAAGAGAAACACTGACTTTTTGTTATCCTTAACACAGAAGCCCTACAGGTATTTCAGCCCAAGCTGAGCACAAACCAAGTGGTTGCTGATGCCTCATTATTTCATTGTCACCTGGTAAGTTAGAGAACCTAGCGTACTACTGACTTGGTGGGAAGACACCTCCAAGAATGCTAATGAATCACAAGCAAAGCTCCCCTTTACATACAAAGTATGACTTGTAAAAAGCAGACAAAATCTGGAAGGGTTTGCTCCTGTAACCTGAGGATAGAGTGCAGGTGGTCCTGATGGAAGCGAGGTGGACAAGGCCTGCTGAGTCGAGGCTCCCTGGGGGAAGCAGATGAAGAGCTGCGACTCTTGCAACACCTTCTGAGGCAGCTGAACAATGGGCAATGAGAAGTCTGAACCAAAAGCAGATGATGACCCCCCAGTAGGGGGAGGAGACTGGAAATCGCCAGTGTCAGAGGAAGTCAGCTGTGAGGAATCACTGGAGTATTCTGGGCTTCCTTCTGGCCAGCTCCGCCTGGCAGAGCCCCCTCTGGGACCTGCTAACTCAGGACCAAGATAGTTACACTGCTCCTCTGTCACAGGCTGAAGCCGACCGTGCGACCCTATGCCTTGAGTGGATTCCTCTTGACTGGTCTCCATAGAACCCCGGCGACTTCTGTAGACCCGCTGGGGTAAAACTGCCCCATCTGCTGAAGCAGAAGTCGGTGTGTGCACATGGAACTCAAAGACACAGCTCGCTCTGCCATCACCACTGTGAGAGAGCACAGCTGGGGCAGAGTGTGGAACAAATACCTGATGGAACGTCATCTGAGCAGGATCTGCACTCAGAGGAGCTGAAACACTGGATAATGGAGAAAGGGGACCCATCCCAGAATCCAGCCTCAGGTTCTGAACATGTCTTGCCAGGTATGTTTGCCCCAACTGAAAGTCGAACACAGAGCTTTGTGGAGGACCACCTTGCCCATGGTTTGACTCAGAGACCTGCTTCAAATGTTGTTCAGTCACATGAGTGTTATAAGCTACTTGATCATACTGCTCCGATACCTGTGATGGATAGTGCATGCCCACCAAATATACAGCTTCTGAATGCATTCTGTAGTGAGCATCCTCTGAAGGTGTTGGTCCAGATCTATAGTCACTGTGGACAGGAGCTGGCTCAAACACAGGATTAACTTGCACATGCAGAGGCTCTCCAGCGACTCTCTGAGCTGCTGTACCCAGCATAACGAATGCCTCTGGTGTCCAATTGGTGGGACTACCACCAGGTGGAACTAAACTCTGGCCAGTCTTCAGCAATGGCTGGAAGTGGCAAGTTTGGGCTTCCAAAAATGAAGTGCTCTTGCGCCGCTGAGCAACTGCCACCTTCGGCGGGCAGACAGGTGGTGGTGAGAAAGACACCGGCCGTTCATGAACGGTTGGGAAAAATATCTGTGAATCTGGGAACGTTGGTGTTCCCCCACGCGGATGCTGAGGCTGTATTGACATGAACAAGACAAGTAATTCATACATTAAAAGTGAAAGCACAACAACATGCACAGTTCACTAGGCAGTTCTGTGAAATAAGTTTATAGAATGACTACTCAACTCATGGTCAAAAACATACAATACTTAGGAAATTTAGGTGAGTAGTAAATAGCCATTAAATACATCCATGGCAGGCATTGCTACAAATGGAAACATTTGCTTGTTTTAGAGCTGCTTTTCCAGTCCAATTCCAATAATTCACAAAAAAACCAGTTTTGCTCCTGACAGTGGAATGAGATTTATTGTCACGGGCTATCCATTGTGATCAGTGCTTGAAAGCCACTCAAATCCCTGTGGTTACTGCCGTATGGGGAATATGGAAATTCAGAACTTGAGCGCAGCAATAACATAGCCTCTAGTTTGCACTGAGAAGATAAAATGACATTAAATCTTAGTATTATCCATCACAAAACCCACAGTGCTAGTGTCCTTTAGGCTATCTAGAGAGCTGAAGAGAAACCTCATGAGACAACACTGAACCATTCCAGCCCACAGCTGGAAGAAAGAAAAACAAAAGAAGGATGATACAACTGCAGAGCCTCGGGATTCTGCCAAAGTTGATCATCAATTAATTCCTTAGATCACTTTTGATTATTTTTTTTTTTTTTAAACATACAAAGTAAGCACATACTGAAACAAACCTAACTCTTGCCTGGACAATTAAATACTCACAGGTTTGGTAACAGCAGAGTCTTCAGGCAGTTCCACTCTGTCTGATGTACTACTTCAGATGAGGCTCGTTTTATTTAAGATTTGTAGGTAAAAATTCACTAAAGAGAGGTCTATGTAAGAATACTAAACAGTTTAGTAATTCTGCATTTTTTCCATCTCTTCCTACAGTATGCTGAGACAACGTATTATCTACCCTAAAGGAAAAAAACTGCACAAGTCAGTAGCAAATATGTTGTCTTTAAGACAGAAGGTGTTTGTGACTTTTTCAAGTTGCTATTTCCACATTGCTCTTTCTCCCCAGCCCCATTTTTTTCCAGAAAAGCAGCAGCAAATTTCCATATTGACCAATACTAGCAAGAAGGTCCTACATGAACTCTTCCTACGTTCTGAAAACTGGTTCCACAATGTCATTTACGGATAAATGTTTCTCAAAAAGGTTTTGTATAAATCGAAGCCCAAAACTGAAGAGACTACCTTCTGTCCCTCAAGCCGCCTTGCATCTGACTTTGAGAAACATGAAACTATGGCTTCTTCCCATCCCGAATCACCTGAAGTTGCATTTCTGATTAAAATTTACAGAAAAATCTGCAAAAGTATTCATACTCAGAATTTCTAGTATCACTAGCACAGTTAGCCAAAGCTTTTAGAATGACCGGTCACAGTAACCAAGCTTTAAAAGCTGGTTGTTTTGTGCAGGGCTTCCTTAACATTCAAAGCTTGCTTAGACCTCAGAAAATAAAAAGCTGCTCTTCTGACTTAAAAGGGTAAGAACTAGTCTTCCCTTTACCTTATGGAGTACAATTTTCTGTGTAATTTACATTTATACTATCCTATGGTCAGCCACCATTTGATAATGTTTAAGTGTACTGCTTTCTAGAAAAACAATTAAAAATAAAAAATTTAACATTCCAGCAGCACAGTATAAGGAATCAACTCTTCATTTTCTCAATTTAAAAATGCCCAGGATGTATTTAATGATAACTTATCTTACTGTGCCAGGAGGCAAATGGTAACACATACAGGACTGACAAAGAGGGAGGGCAGGCTGGAGCGTCGATGCTTGCGTGGAGAGGCAGAGTGCATGGGCAGGACACTTTCCAGGGCTTTAGAAAGCTTTTCTGCAAAGGTTTCTTCAGGGACAGTCCGAAGGTAGAAAGGAGAAAGAGGTGCAGACAGCGCTGGTGGTGGGGTGCAAGGAGCACTGAGAGGGATGCAGGACATAGAGGGAAGAGCAGGAAGGTGGGGGACACAAACCGACATGCTACGACCACGTTGAGGCTAAAGGAGGAAAACAAAAGTTAAGAACTGAACACTAAAAAAAAAAAGCGTAACAACCAGCAAAAAATATGAGGTAGAAAAGAAAAACAGACACAAAATGAGTGGCCCAATAACGACTGTGTGTGCAAGGAGATATGAGAATGCTGAATGATTGCCAACACACACTGGGAACAGGCTGTGTGCACCTCTGAGGACCCAAGTTTGCCTTAGGTTACTGAGCAGTGGGAGAAGTTCTCTAGTACCCTTAGAAGCAGCATGTGGAAGGAGGAACAGACAGGAGAGAATATTTTCTCTGGGGCCAATGGTGCAGCCCATACTGTGAAAACTCACAGCATATGGTAGTCTGATAAATAAAAAAGTAAACCTGAACAGATACTGATAAGCTTTCAAACATCCATTCTTAGCTTAGCAAGTGGATGTGTTTTCATATATAATCACCTCACCCCATCTCTCTGCTTGGACACCTCACTGCCTGAATTAAGTGGACTAATTCTATGCAGCTGGCTCTCTAACTACAACATTACTATAAAAATACAAACATAACACATGCTACAACATGAGTTGTGGAAAAAAGTTGGGTTTACTGTGTGGAAAATTCAGTAAAATTAGTCTTAGACAAGCATTTTCCAGATACTGGGCCAATAAAAGCATCAGGATTTTGTAATCTTGCCACAATCCAGAAGGCCAAAGGTCAAAATCCATCTGAAGTGGAAGAATCAGAATTGGATTTGGGGGTGATTTTGGTGGATTTTTGTTTTGTTATTCCTTTTTTGGTGTGGTGGGTTTCGCTGTGTTTAAGTGAATGGAAAAGTGACATTTTAAAGAATCAGTCTTCAACTGCAATTTTTCCTTTCTCTAATAGTACATACCCCTCATGGATGTAATCTGCAACTTCTTAATAGAACTCAAATCAAATACAGACCTCCAGGGAAAAACACACCTCAAGATATCCAGTGGAGATCTGATTTTCAAGATTTTTGATGTGTGAAATCTTGCTAGAGGTGGTTAAAATTTGTGTGAGAAACATGGGGGAACTAAAGGGTTAAATAAATACTTCACCTATAATTTTCATCTGTACCAAGGCAGGATTAATTATTTGTCATTCCTGACTCTTATTTATCCAAACTATTCAGAAACTTCTCCAGTGATGGAGACTGCAGTACTTAACTGTCCTTATAGGTTAGGGGAAAAAACAAACCTTCCCAAACAATAATTCCATGCCACAATTTAGACTTACTATTTCTTATTCTATCTGACAACAATATTGTGATCTGATTAGCTGCCTCTTATTTTACAGCAGCCTCTACAGCTTTACGTCTCCTCAAACTCATCTTTCATAGGCTCAGCTCTTTCAGTCTTCCCACATAAGCCATATTTTCTTTATTTCTAGTGGGGTTTTTTTGACACTGCCCTCTGAACTGCCTCCCAATTCACCCTGACATTTGCTCAAGCAGGATATCCAGCATAGACTTATCAATGGCCAAAATCAGAGGAACTGTTTCGTAACATGATATTTGCCTTTTTCAGAACAGCATGATGTTTTTGACCATGTCCAGCTTGCGGCTGAATGTAATCCCTGACTTTTTTTAAATTTTTTGGCAGAATTGCTGCCCACTCAGTTGTTGCTCATCCTGTACTTGTGTAGGTGATTAATTCTGTTTAAGCATGACTCTTGTCCTGATTGAATTGCATTCTATTTCTTTTTAAGGTCATTTCTCCAGTTAACAATATCATTTTGACTTGTCATCCTGCCTCCCAACAAACTGTTAGTAGTTCTTGTAGTGTTCTACTCTGTCCTGTTAACCTCCTGGTAGCACTGTCGTCATCATCATAGAGCATGAGCACAATTTAGCAGCGAACTAAGCATCTTGACTATACCTCTGTCATCGGCTTGTTCTCCCATCCCCTCTCAACAGGTTTTGATCTTTCAACCTGGAAGCTAGCCATACACCAAGACAATGAAATGGCTTCTAGTCCCATATATGCCCACGCATCAAGATACGGCTTACACCAAACAAGCTTCTTTAGAGGGATTAAAAATTCATTAGCAGTACCACACACTTCAGGTTCAGTGCCTCTGAAAAAGATGGAGATGCTTTGCTTGTGAGTGAAACCAGCATGTTGTCCAACAAGCCAGTAACACCAATGATTCTGTAATAAGGCCTAAAACCACAGGTACCAAAAAAAGTGAGGACCCTCAGCCTTACGTGTCACAGCTTCTCCCTTATGGTATTACTACATTATACCATAATGTCTCAGACTTAGACTTTTATTTGTGTAAAAAACAAGCAACAAGGGAACCACTGAAGACAATATAGCAGTAGCAGAAGTTCTACTCCAGAGTTAGAATAGATTTCTGCATACTCATACTCAGATCTAAAAACATACCAAGGGAAAAAAACATACCAAAATAAAAAGAGCAACACAAATGAACATTGTAGGAAAAGTATTTGTGCCCAGTGCAGACTTTCCAAGGAAAAGGAATACGCATGGCAACTGATGAGCAAATCAACACAAGCTAGAAATAAAATTGGGAACAAGGGTGTGGGGTCTTTTCAGTCTGGAGTTCTCACATGCAGCATTCTATAACTGTTAAAAAAAAAAATCTTACCTGCGGAATCTGTAATCAAAGCCTCACAGAACACATACAGCAATTTCATACTTAAGTAGTAGCCCAAATTATTCTAATCCCTTCAAATCAAACCAACAGCTTAATCCCTGCTAAATTCATATACACATACACACACCACGTTTCCAAGCAAGATTAAATGCTTACTTTCATGAGATAGTCTTGTTCTGAAGATGTTACTTCCATCCATAAAACCCCCTAACTCATTCTCCTAAAGTGCACCCAAGAATAAATAAAAGTTTTAAAGACAAATATGCCCTTGCACTTTCCCCTCCCCTCCTAGGCTCAGACACCTTGCAAAAAAAGCCCCTCAACTACTCCCACACAGAATTTGTATCACATGCAAAACAAAACAAACAAAAAATACATGGAAGATTGCCTGGCAGGCTTCCCTCTGATCTTTCAAGAGAAATAGAAAAATCAAGTAAGTCCATGCATTTGCAATACTGTAAATTCTGGCTTACCGCTGCAGGTGGCTGGTATCCTCCATGCTGTTGTGATTGCACTGGGCCAGCTGAAGCTGCATATCCCTGAACTGCTGCTGTTGAGATTGACTGGTCATGCTGGGAGCCATACGATACAGTCTGCTGACTGCTCACACATGATTCGGTATAAACAGAAGACCCCTGGCCACTGTCAACTGTCCCATCAGCTGCAGAAGTTGAAGAAAAATAAAAAAAAAAAAAAATCTGTATTTCAAGAACTGCAGTCTTGAGTCACAACTTCAAAGATATTATAATCCATCCAATATTAGGTTGAAGTTTGTGCCATGTCACATGGGCCTTATCAGCAATTTTACCTCTTGTAGTAAAAAAAAAAAAATTTACAGTTTAAATACTTCCTCAATATAGTAATTCCTCACTTCCAATAGATCTTCCCCTAACCTGTATTAAAAAAACCCCACCACAGTAATTTCAGGAGTTCTTTGGGAAGATAGTAAACTATGCTTCCTATGAACGGCTAGACCAGAACTAGAAACTTAATTGCACATTGTTGTGAATGGTCTTTCAGGGATTTTTTAATTATTATTTTTATTCAGTTTTACACTGATGTATAAAACAGGTCTGTTGTGCTGGCTGGCAGATGCACCTGATGTAGGTATGGTAGATAATTTAAAATCCCTATTACCTACAGAGCAGACAGTAATTTGCTTTCTAACTTCAGCATTCTAATACAGAAGTTCTCGTGTACCATCATTCAAACACTGATTCAAATGCTGGGATGGCAGAAGAGGAAAAGTTAGGAGTGTTAATTCATCTTTTCATATACAGTATTTAGCACAGAAAAATGAAAACTTTTTTCAGAAAGCAAATTATAATCTGCACTGCTCGCGCATCAATCTCATTTCCACCTTAAAAATTAACAAAGATTCAAGTAATAGCTATAACTGCACCCATGCAAGAGGATACAGACTTCTACAGAATATATTGTTCCTATAGGGGTGCAGCAAAAACTAGAACATGTGCTCACACCTCAGGTGCTCCACTTCATTTAGTGTATTAACTTGAAGCAAAGGAAAATGATTTTGTGCTCTGATAAGGGACTGAATCCTGCTAAGACTTGGCTCAGCTAAGACACAGGAATGCATCCTACTTTGCTGTGCTTTCTAGCGTGCTAATGCTCTTCAACAGACAGCAGTGGCAGACAGCATCATCTTAAGATATTTACTGCTATACTCTCCAAAAGTTTAAGGCCACGTGTTGGGGGGAACCGTGTAAGTGCAAGAGTTTCTAATAAAACACACTGACACACTTACAAAGAATAGATATACTGGGTTGCTGGAACTGCAGTTGTTGGTGTTGATCAGCTTCTGGTTCTTCAGGCTCCACTTGTGTAGAAACAGATGCTGAAGTAGTGGGGACAGGAGTAGTACCAGTAACAGATTGGGAATGCTTTGACCCTGCATGGGAAGCACTTGCTGGCTGCTGTTGCTCCACCTGCTGCTTCTGACTACCTTCTTCCTGAAGCTTCTTCTCTTGTTCTTCTCGCACCAACTGACGCTGCTCTCGCTTTCGCTTAATCAAAGATACCCTGTCCTTGATAGCTTTCGCCATTGTCTTGTGATCCCCTTCACAGACATAGCCAGATTCCACCTGAAGGAGGATATAGTCACAGAATTCAGACTGTCATAGACAGCCACTGTTGCAGTGCTACAATATAAACTACCACTCTCTGGCACTAACTTTGTATTCACAAAGTTCAGAAGCTGTTTTATTTCTAGACCGTAACAAGAGCAAATGCAGAGGCTGACAGACTACATTTCACTAACAGAACACCAGTACTTCCAATGCTTTGTGAGACCACCACCACTTACCATTTCCTGTGCTACATCCTCTGGGACATCTCTCTCCAAGTCAAAAGAAAACTCTATTGCCTCATTATCTTTGTATTTGCCCTTGAGTTTTTTGATGTCTTCAATTCGCAGCCAAAGTTTAATGGCAATTTTTTCTCCATCATCTTCCTCTGCTAGCTCTACCCGTACTCCAGTCTCTTCTTGGAAGAAAGCATGATTCAAAAGGTCCTTAATAGCATATCTAGCATATGGGCAAAGAATGTAGAAAGCACACAACTATTAGGTTTTCATAAAATATTATGGAATATCCTTGCCTGATAATCCCACAAATTTATACTCTACTTTTCACAGTTCCTCCATGTATTATTTAACAGCCTAATAGTCAAATTTATATTCGAAAGCATGATGCTTTTAAATGAGGTTACATATGTACAAAAACCAGTATCACACATTGGTCAACAGAAGTACCCTAAGAATTAAGCCAACTGAACAGGATATTTATTAACTGAAATAATAAGAAACCTTGAAGAAACAGTTCAGTTTTACTGAACATGAAGATCCAACGGACAACCCTTAGTCCTCAAATCAGTACAGTAATCTAAGTCTGTATTTCAGTCTATTTCAGAATGTTATCAAAAGCCTCATCTAGTAAATTTAGCACTAGATAAGCACCACATGATTCCTGTCATATTTTATGCTATTTTGAATCACTCCAACTTGCATTCTGTTTGGCACAATTAGAAGCTTTGTCCTGAAGGTACAAAAAAAGATCTATGTTCATGTATGTCCAGCATTAACAGTAGTACTCTAAAAGTTACCACTTAAAGTGGCAAGAAAGAAATGATGTGCAGCCATAAAATCAACTTAAAATGTTAATTAAAAATTAAAAAGTTGTTTAAAACAAGGGAAAAGAACCAAAATTAAAAATGCACAGCAATGCCATCAGATGTAAAACTTCTAGAGTTAATAAAGAATGAATAAACATCCATGAATGACAAAACTAGCTCTGAATAACAGAAGACTAGGAGAGTGAAAAGCTGAATCATTCATAAATTGGACATTCACTAGTCAACAGCTATGAAAAAGCAGAAAACAAACCCCCCAGATAAGCCATCAGCATAGTTACAGATTTTCTGTAATGATGTAAGTTAATCACTTCAAGCAGAAGTCATCTTGCAGAAAATGTGGATAGAAATGAGCAGAAAGAACTAAAAAAATAACCAACTTCAAAATAATCAGCCATAAAATGCCAACAAAATCAAAAGGACAGAAAACCCAAGAGATTACAGAACAACCAACCAACCTAATAATCCAAATACCTGGGAACCCAGCATTGTCCTCCACCATTTGGATGAGTAGGTAAAATTTTTATTAAAAGCAGTAGCATTTCTGAATAAACTGACATGGATGGTTATTAGAGCATTTGCAATCTTCCTGACACTGTTAATTCTCTACAACAATCATTAAATAAAAATCTACCAAAGAACAGGGGATGCAGACTTTCATCAGAACACAGATCCCAGGAACAAAACTGGATCTGCTACCATCACAGTTAAGGCTCAGACAGCAAGAAATACCTCTATCTGAAAAGAAAGTACTTACCTTTCACCTTTGTTTTGCCGAATGCATCCTTCAATAATCTCCTTCACTTCAGGGATTGCTACTTTATCAAAGCTGGCTGGCTTGACACCCTGGAACATACAAGTAATGACAGAAAATGTAAGGCCCACCTGATTTAAGTTCTGATTGTGTTTGCAGGCCAACTGTTTTTACTCAACAGGTGACTGGCCTGAATTCCCCAGTAGTGCAAATTATAGAGAAATTTATCCCCAACCTTACTATTCAGCTGTTCGTGACTTTTGCAAACATCCCCCCCTATTTCTCAACTACACTTCCATAACAGAAGACTTTGGCAGTTAGGTTCTCACTTAAGAGAGCAAAACTGCTTAGTTTCCACACTGGTTAGCAAAATGTACACAGAGTGGACTGAGAATGGAAGGGTATGTTCCTTACATAACACAAACCCACATGATTAATTTAACGGTCTTCAAAGGATTCTGCTGCTTCCCCAGAATGTTTCCAACACACCACTGTATGAAGTAAACTTGACAGATTGATTTTACAGGAAAATCTTTAATCCTGAATGATCTGACCGGATCCTTAAATAACTTGTCCAATATTTAAAAACAAAACAAAACAAAAAAAAACACACACACACAAAAAAAAAAAAGAGACTTACTATACTTAAACCACACTCCTACACTGCTGCTGTTGCGAGTTCAGAAAAATGAGCTTAGCAATACAGATTTTTACAAAAGCTCTTCAATACCACACAACCATTCTTTCACACTAAAGCCATTGGGGGAGAGCAAAACAAAGCCTAAATATGATCAGCTGCTCAAATCAGTAAAGCAAACAGGCCATGAGATATGACCATCTGGGAATTCGGCAAAACACCGGAGGCAAAGAGCCAAGCTTCATCACTTAATCATGGACAGAAGCTCTATTCTGAGAGCAATTGTCCCCACAGCAAAATTTGGCACTCAATTTTATTTGATTCAGCCTTTGGCTTCAAACTCTGTATTTAAGATAGCAGAATAAGCAAGGATGAAGACATCCTGTTCAAATTGTATTATATGAAAAGCCCACATTTTCAAGTCAAACAATCCTGAAATCAACACAGTTGACATCTGACCCTGTGTCACTGCTAAATCACAACAAAGTGTGAAAAACCAGTCAGAAGTACAGAAACAAATGAAGCAGCAGTACATCGTAATTTGTGTCCTAACCAGAAAGTACTTCTCCCAATATCCTATGTGATACTGCTGCCCACACCAAATGATCATCAAAATGACCCTTCCCCTCTCCTCTATTGTCAGCAGGCAACAAGTCTTGGAACAAAAAGGTTCAAGTCTCTGAACCAGAGACTTTGCAACTGCAGCCCTTCATTTAACTGAACATGAAGACTTAATATTATAATAATTTCCATCTACTTTCAGATAACTGCCCCCTACCTTGTCCAGACATAGCAGTTTATTGATTTCATATGTTCACTACCTAAAAAACTCTCTACCACACTCCTCCAGGAGAAGCCACGGTCACCACCAACTTTAACAGATGTAAACACAAGACAAGAAGGTACAAGAGTCCAGTCTGTCAGCAGACAGTGTGATTTGTCACTATGTTTTACAAAGGTGCTGTATCTGGAATTTTAAAAGGATAAAAAAATACCTCAGAAAGACAGTTTCACCTGTTAAAATCTTCCTGTTGCAACAGCATTCTGGTTATCTGTTTCTCTCTAAAATTTGTTCTTATGAAATTTCAGCAACTGAAATCCACAGAACTGAGAGTATATTGTGATTAGAGTAAACCCTGAAACAGAGTCCATCAGGGAACATGAGCTTAATGCTTTTATAGGCCTCACTGAACATTAGGACTTTTGGAGATCAATGCCTCAGCCAGTAATACACCAGAACAAAGTTTGTATGAGTAAGTTTAAGACTGCAAACAGGTCATCTAAATCTCCAGCTTCCATCAGAGCCCTACACTCTATAGGCAATTATAAAACTAGCTTTACTGCTTACTACTGGTATCAAGTACCTGTTGGCACGTGCCTCTGCTCATGTAACAGACAAATCTGACACCCATCTTATTACAACTAAGCTTAAAATGGTCCCAGGAGTTCAGGTTCATATATGTAGAGATGTTTCTATACATAATTGCTTTCCTATATATACACATACATACATAACCTACACAATTATTCAATTGCTTAGTGTATATAAATATATCTAAATCTCCCAAATAGCTCAAGCCCCAGACATAGCAGCAGCTTGCATGTATGTTCATTTACACTGTGGCAACAGAAGGAATATATGTTAGATCTATCCATCTCATTTCAGAAAAACTAAAAGCTATGACAACTGGTACAGCAAAATATTAACATAATGAAGCCAGAACATCAGGTTTTTTTAACTATTTTACCACATGCTCTGTTCTTGCACAAAGCCTGAAAACCTAGAGCTAAGAATGGATTTTAAAAATCAGTGATTCAGTCTGCTACCCAGTGTCTTTCTAGCCTGAAAGAAATGAAATACATTTCTGAACTCTCTAGGCCCTTTCATGAGGGCCATTTTAAAAGTAGTCCATTCTACAAATTCCAAACCAAAAGTTCAGTTAAAAGAGGAGGTCCTGCCAGCCTCCCCCAGCATAGCGTCTATGTTCCTAACTGCTTCTCAGAAAATCTAGGAGAATCCCACACTAAAACCAACAGAGGATTCTGTGTTCAAGCAGCTACCTATTTCTCAGTTTGCTCCCAGTCCGTGAGAAGGGTTGTTTAAGACTAGTCTACAGTGCCAGCCAAGTACCCCTTACACTGAGGTTCAGGCCACTTAAGTACCATCAGCTTTTAAAAACAATTATTTATCCCTTCCCGCCCCCCCGCTCTGAGCACTAGGGGAAGTGTCAAACTATTTTTACATACTATGAATGATAAAAATCAAATCAGTGAACCCTTTTCTACGCAGAGCTGCCTATACACCTAATCTGCCATCACAGTGAAACCAAAGAGAGGCCAGGCCCTGCATTTCACATAACCTTGACGTGTCCTTAAGAGCACATGAGCCATGCAGCTAAGCATACGTTCATTAGTTTCTAAACCCAAAAGTACTCAAGCACATACTAAGCCATTCAATATTTCCTGGTTTTCACCACTTACTACAAGATGGTCTGATCCTTATATGCCTCTCCTGCTCCCCAAACTCCTTGGAAGAGAATCACAAGGCAACTCAAATCTTTTAATCTAGTAGTCCTATTCCCCAGTGGCAGTTTAATAAGAACTAAACACCCAAATCCCATTAGCTTTTTCTTCTGAGTTTGCTAAAGACACAGAAGGAAGAGCTCTTTCACGTGTGCCTCCTACCTAATGAGTTATTTTTCCTCAAGCTACCATCTAAAACAGCATGAACTGGCAGCACTGCTGAAAGCAGAGGTCTTCTCCATCTCCATTCCCACACCTGTGTCATTTCTCCCTTTTGCTGGCACATGCCTTTATACAGCTGCATAATAAACCAGATCATGGTGTTTATCAGACTTGAAACAAGTCCAGCCAAAGAAGCCTGCAGCCGTTTCCAGGGAGATGAAGCTCCCCAGTCTGGGCCCCTAAACTGCTGCACTAGCTTTCAGGCTTACAGATGGAAAGTGATCATGCAATAGCTAACGAGGGTGGAACTGCTTCTTTTGAAAAGTGATAACTTAAAGCCCACTGAACACCTACTTCTGAAGAGCACCTCTAAAACTTGGGCATATACATAAGGAGCAAAGTGCAAGCGATGCAGAATATTTAACTTGGTCTTCGTGTAAGCCTAAAACCAGATTTCATATTTCACTTATCTTCAGTGTCGTAGTTTATGATTTTATCATAAACTTTTAATCAGGTGAAAAAAGTGTGTTCCAAAATGCAATGTCTGCATTTATATGGTTATTGGATCCGCTAGAGGCAAGTCTTCAAACTAGATTTTCAAGACACTTTTAACACCAAAGTATAAACTGTCCAGAACTCCACAATGTTTTGCCTAGAAGCACATAGTATTTTGTCTTAGTTAGATCACCAGATTACTGGGGCAGTGGTTTTGCATCTTCTTCTAACACAAGAGATACTTAAAACATCATTTACTTCACAAGTTACAACCAATGTTGTACAACTTTTAAAGTAAACCAAAATGAAGACAGAAAGTGTTACATATCCCCAGCAACCCTAAACTTAAAAAAAGTTTGATTCAGAGTAACACCACAAGTGGACAACAACAGAATCAATAAGTATTCCAGCCTTGCAGTTCAGGATTTTTACAGGGAAAAAGTACAGTCAAGTTTAAAAACAGAGGACCCAAACTCTGCAAATATAAAGCTGTTCAGCAGATTTGTCATGAATTCCGATTCACCCCCAAAAATCCTTTCCTGCAGCTACAAACACCTCGCAGAGCTGAAATTCTTACCTCTTTAGCACAATCCTTGTGAGCACAGCAACAGTGGGAATTAACAATTACAAATACGGGACAAAACTCTCTTTTTGTGAAATCCATCAGGAAAAAAAAAAAGATAGGCACACACCAAAAAGTCAGTTAGGTGCTAGTTTCCGATGGGAGTCCACTGGGCTGTGGAATTAACGCACAGCTGAAGGAAAACAGACATCAAAGTTCAAAGGGAGCATTGTTTTCTGTTTGACACCCCTTGTAAATTCCCAAGTCCAGTACATGAGGCTGAAGAAACCTGAGCTTAATATCTGCTTTTGCCACTCAAATACTGAATAGGAACAATCAATGCAAGCAAAAGGTAAGCGTGGCCTTTTCTGCCTGTCCAGCTAGCTGTAAGGAGGAGGAAGAAGAGGCAGCACAGGGATCCTTTACTTCCTGCATGTCTCCGCCCTCGCCCCCCACCCCCACCCCCAGACTGCTCTGCCTATTCTCCACCCAGGTTTTCTACAACAGTTTCAGGCTGCATGTAAGATCATCACCCAGTTCACTCCTGCTGTCACAGGAGTACACATTTAAACAGAGAGGAACAGGCTGGTCAATGCATCATTCCAACCCAATGTTGCTGGCACTAGTTTTGTATAGGGGATGCAGGCAGCTGCTGTTTCTCCTCTACTGTCCACAAAGCTATGGAAGTATGCATGCAGCCAACTACAGTTCAATCCTAAACCACCAGTCAGCACTAGGATAATTTAACATATTCCATCTCCCTCCTTCCTAGCAATTGCATTCTGCTACCCTTGGCAACATCACCCTGATCTAGTTGAGAGGCATCCCTGCCCATGACAGGGAGGTTGGATTAGATGATCTCTAAGGTCCCTTCCAACC
>JANHGN010026603.1:31710-60052 GCA_024605025.1 Megaceryle maxima | reverse complement strand
GGGGGGGAGGGGCAGTGTTGCCCTTTGTTGTCCAGAAGGATGCAATGCTAAGAAAAATCACATACACCTTTTTCAAGTCTGAAGCAAGCAAATGAATTTTAACCAACCAGTGACAATCAACTGTGATAAAACTCAATTTCAAATTATCAGGATCACTTTTCAGCCTGAAATAGCATACTTAGCTCCTACAGTACGCCACACAATATTGATGCTGCCAAAGCAATATTTTTGATCCTTTACAAGGCATTTTAGACATCCTCTATGATTCTCTGATTCCATTCTATGATTCTAATAAAAGGGATCACAAAAGATCCTGATATGTTGAGTGGCCTTCCAACAGCTTAGTTAGATATTTTATAACACCACCACCCCCTCAACCCCCCCAAAAAATTAATCAACTAGCTGTTAATTATCTCCATTTTAACGGTGCTTACTGATACCATGGATAAAGCATGTTTTTCTTGCCATTGCTTTGAGGTTTTTTTGTTGTTCTTACAGATGCACTCAGACCAAACAGATAGCAGTCAAAGCAAATATACTTCACTGGAATAAAAATCTAACATTTTACAGATCTAATTAATGCTATACTTTTCTAAAGGTATGCTGCACGACCTGCAAAGAACATTAAACATTTCATCTTTTAACAAGCACAGAGTCTACCTGTCCCAGTCCAAACACAATTCTTGCTTGGCTCTTTTTAGAGGTGCTATACCTGCAAAGCTTTAATTGAATTCTACTGTAACTGATTAACCTTCTCAAACAAAATGTTCTAACAATGCAGTCCGGAGGCTAATAGAATCAGTAGCAAAGTCGAATCATACAAACAAAGTAATTAAAGTCTATTTTCTTTTTGCTCAGTTATTCCCATTCTAGTTCGAGCCAGTCCCAGGCTGCCACAAACCATTAATTCTAGGAATTTAGGCAGAGCATATGATTCCAATGGAAAAGAAGTCAATGATCCCACTACCTTCCCACAGTCTTAAAAGAAGCCCCCAGGCAATGGTATATATAGCAATTAAACTGGTTTACCCCATGATCTTCTGAATTTCCCCACCTGCTATTAGTTACTTACCCAGCCCTCAAAACTTTGATGTTTAACCATTTCGCCAGCTTTTCCATCTCTAATCCTTTATCTTAATCTTGTTGCTTTCTCTCAAAACAATCTTTCAGGTTTAGTTCTTTCCTTATTTTACACAGGGTACACCTATAACTATTTGATAATTCTCACCCCAGTCTAGTTGAATACCCATTGTAAAAGGAATAATTGAGCTTAAGATTTACTCAGTTCAAAAGAGATACAGGTTGCCTACAGATGAATTATTCTTGTTAAAAAGCAAGCTGAAGTAGCTGAAACTGCAGGAAAATAAATAAAACAATGCAACACATTTAACAGAAGTGAAAATTTAGCTTCTCTGATTTCAGTATTTTCATAGCAATTAATTCTGGACAATTGATAATTCTGCCAAGAATTAAATCAGCAAATCCTGCAGAATAAGCTCTGCACCAGATCAGTATCCTAACAGAGTAAATAGCATTACTGCAATACAAGCAGTAAGAGCAGATGAAAGCTTCCAGCGGGATAGCATTGAATCATGAAGCACTATTTAGACTAGGACCGGCCTAGTTTTCATCTCTTCTGATCAAAAACAATGACTGCACATTTTGAACCCAATACCTTTTTGAAGCTGACTGATCTACCATCATTTAGACCAAAATTCATCTCCACTATATGAGAGCTCTGTCACTGGAATAGCGTAACTGGTTGGTGTTTACCCTCTACAATGCAGGTGTGTAAGTAGTCAAAGTCCCGTGATTCTGAAATTTCACCAGACTAGTTGTCTTCATGACTGGCAATAGATAACCATGTACATCCAGATTTTACAGAGACACTGTAAGGGCAGCAGAGGCACGGCAGGCCTATTTATACAGGCCTGCTTGCTGCAACCTGACCCATCACAATTTAGCAGCTCTCTTCCTCCTCAATATATCACCTACTCTCAAGCCATTTTTGAGGCATTAATAAAAAACATGACATTACACACTAAGTATGTTTGTATTTTGATTGATAGATCCATACTACCTGTTCATTCCTAAAGTTTATGAGATTCTTTAAAAGAAGCATCAAATCATTTGTATGGGATTATCTTTGGTGAAAAGACGGACACTCCTCATTTGACTAGCCATCTGTATAATACAACTGGTATCTAAGCCCAGCAGCTGCAGGAGACACTGACACTGCCCACTAAACCAACTACTTCGCCAGTGTCTCAATACTGTACTTTTACTTATTCAAGCCAGAGAATTTTCAGCTTTAAAAGCCTTGTAAGACCAGACAGTTCTGTTGCTGTGTTTCCACAGTTAAGTTTGAAAAAGAACTAGTCATAACACTACCTAGAAATCATCAGCTGTGATCTTTTCCAGCACGCTCAAGCAAGAGGCAAAAAAAACCCCACTAGATTTGTGATATCGAAACACAACTTATGCTATGCACTACTGATGAATACACACCATGTCTTAATTAGTCATTGGGATAGTTGTATTTAGCCAAGCACATGAGGTATTTTAAGTTTTTACTTCAGACATGAAAGTCCACTCTACTTTGCATTCAGGTAAATAAGAATATCAAGCTCTTTCGAAAGCCCTAAGAATTCGGAGCCCTTATGACTAAGCAGATGGTTTTAGTTAAAAAGTAGATTAATTAATCACAGCACCTACTGCAACTGAAGCAATTCTAACGAATAGAAGAAATAACTCGGGCTCTAGAACAGGAAATTCTGTAACTACAAAGCCAGACAGTTCCTTAGTGTCTAGCTGGCAAACAATTAGGATACTGGTGCGCATAACAGCAAAGAGGCCTGTGTATAGAAACACACGGTACAAGGATAGAAGTTACTCCAAAATGACAGTGAAGTCTGATTGGAAAAGCAGACCAGGCACTACTACTCATTCTTGCAGAACATAAAGGTGAAAACAGTTTAATCTAACATGCACAGCCCTTTAACCTCACACTTTGAAGCAGGGATACTGCCTTTATAATCCAAAAAGTATATGTAGTTGTGAATATCTTGAGCTAGCTGAATGACCCTTTGCTTTATTGGGACTTCAACTTGGAAATGGCATGCCTAGACAGACATTTCAGTGCTATAAATTTAGCAATACCACAGTGACGCAATACTAAAAGTGTCTTCTATTTTCAGTATGGAAAATACATTTTTGAAAAATCAAGTTATATCAGTTGCATTCGCTGCTTTAATCAGACACCATTCCAAGAAAAAAATATCTTGCATTCATTTTTAAATTCAAGTACAGCAATAGTAATTCAGAACCCACAGATTAGTGTCAGTAGACTTCGAACAGAATAAAAAAAGAGCAATCCAACATGGGACACAAAATGCATTTGGTACCAGAACTAGGCCTTAGAAGATACCCACTAAAAGGCCTAGGACAATACTGTAAGCACTGAAAACAGTGCACAATTCAGACAATGCACTAGTAGTCAGCATCCCTTTTGTTTTATGACTTATTTAATAGGAGTGAAGGGCCTCTTAGTGTACCAGAAGATTCAACAGTTTGAGGGTGTTCCTAAAAACATCCCTGTATGCAGAGAACTTTATGATGGTGGTAATAGTGGTAGGTAGAAACATGTCTCTGAAAGAATTTTAAACAAAGTCACAAGTTCATAGCATTAGGAAGCTTCTAAATACTTACACTGGACAGGGAAGCAACAGCCTTTTTTCTCTTTAGCATAAAAACATTATGCACAATAAGCAACAGTTTCATAATAATATATTAAGTCATCCTGTGTGTCTATTTTTGGGAATAAACTGTATCTGCAAAATCAGATTCAACTTTGGTCACCTTCACTCTTCTAACACAGGAACAAATAAAAGCATTCAAATAGGCATACAAACCCCTATGTCACTGCCTGTTGTGGCAACGGCTCCAAGTAACCTGGAAGTAACTATAAAGGGTTTGTGTAAAATTTTGGTGGGGTTCTGGCCTACAAATCACAACATAATCTCAAAATAACTTATTACTCAACACCCCTGTGAGCTTCCATTAAGACTAAAACTTTCCTGGACTTATCCCATTCCTACCCCTGTGCAAGTATAGCAGTACAGCTGGCAGAACAAGCCCATGCCTGTGCACCAGTATTTTTGAGTAGTGGAACTATACTGACAAATAACATGGAGCTATCAGTCTCCTCAAAGTTATGCTTCAGTGATTCATTAATGGTTCTCACCATAATGCAAACCCAGGCATTCTAAAAACACTTACCACCTCCCTGTTCCTAAGAAGAGCCACCTTTCCATCTCTTGTTACATTATATTTACCTTAATGTAAAAGCCAGTCAGATGTCAGTACAGAATATTAAATATTAGCATCACAGTTTTAAGAGGCCAGATCCTTAACAGGTAATAAACTTTCTTAATTTTTAAGCACACATTGTTTACTCTATATTCTGTGAGCTTATTTAGGTTTCTTAAAAAAACCTACACATTTAGAAAGTCCGCAGTACAATCAAATTTTAGAATTTCTCTTTTAAAAATACATTAGATTTTTATTTTATGTAACTCAACCAAAGCTTACACCCTATCCCTCCTTTTAATTCCTGACCATTTTTAAGTCATATTGAATTCAAAGTTGCTAAAAGACACATTCCAGGCTCAGCAGTGAACAATGTAAGTATCTCCTTCTGCTTCAAACCAAGTTTGTTTTACAACACCAATGTTAACAGAATGGTTTTAGGTGTAATCTAGAAGCTTTTACTGCTGAATAGTACAAATGCCTAATATTAACTCATAAAAAGTTAGCTAGTTTTCAAAAGGAATTTGGTTGAATGATCCTTTTTCCTTTTAACTTCAGATACCATCTACCCTAGATGTGCAAACCATATACCGTGTTTTATCGCAGTGCTCAAACCGATCCCTGCTTTTCCTTACTTAGATCATGGCCATTTCTTGAGAAGAACTTCTAATCTAACACAATCTAAACCTTGAATTCCCATCTGCCATTTTCAAGACTATATATTTCCAAATTCATGACTGAATCTCCACCCACGAAAATTCTTCACTCTTAAAGACATTCCAGCAAAAGGCTTGCAACTGAGTTGAACAGCTACAAGAGGCAAGTGGTAGAAGCTTAAATATTCTTTAGTCCGTGATGCAGAGGAACTGCACTTTAGGTGCAATATTTTTCCATTTGATCCTAAAGTACCTGAAGTTTCTTCTTTCGATGAATACAAATTTGCCCTTTCTTAATCTGTTTCCTGTGCTTGGTTGAAGGTTGATAGCCTTTTGGTACCTGCTTTAACAAAAGACTACTTGCTCTGTTCTACAGTTACCTCTGCCTACTTTTCCATTGATTTTTTTCCAACGCTTTTTCCCCTTAAAAGCTTGGTAGAGGAGGTGTCTCCCTATCTGAACCAGGCCAAGAAACCAAGTTATTCAAGGTAAAGAAACAAGAGGTTTATGTATACCTAAAAAAAAAAAAAAAAAGCATGTTGCTTCCAGAAAGCAAAAGAGGACATTCATCAACATTCTTTAAGCACTGCAAAGCAAAATTAATCATAAGTCTAAAGCTTAAACTTTTATATTTCAAGCCTAGGACCTCTCAGGAAGAAGAAAGAGAGAAAGAGCTGGGATGCTTTGCCCACTGCATCTCTAGTGAAAATAAAGTAGTTGACTAGTCTAGACAATTATCATTCCTAACTTTTAAGTTGCTAAAGAAGAGATTAATTCCACCTCAACTGAATAAACCACAGTGCTTTCTAACTGTCTGGTTTCCAGCCAAGAGAATGACCTTCACTCTAACCAGTGAGCTTCAGTTCCTACCAGTTAGGGAAATTAAGGATTTTTAAACCAGTTAAACACTGCTTGGTCAGGTTACTCATTATGTACCTTGTTCCCTTGGGCATTTTTTAAGCTCTGTAGAACAGAGAAGAAAAACGTTGTGCCCAGCCTGTAGAACATTGCAGTACATAAAAGTTAAAATGCAAAATGTTTTGGAGGGGGGTTTTGTTTGTTTTGTGGGTTTTGGTTTGTTTTTTTTTTTTCCCCTTCTCATCTTAAGGCGAGCTCAGAAGGCAGACATTGTTTACAGAGAAGAGATGGGGCTTTTGGTGTGAAAGCAAGAACAAGTGCAAAACTTTGTCAAAGCAAGCATGGAGAAAATTAAGTATAGAACACAAGTCATCAGGAGAACTTAAAAGGTAAGCTTATATAATGGGAGGGGGCAAAAGAAAAAAGGGAGTTTTCTGTTCATATTCAGCTCCTTAGTACATTTGAAACTAAGGATGGTCTTATCAATTTCTTTGCAATTAACATGTTTGGATTATTATTTTAGTGGTAGATAAGAAAGAATAAGACAAATCTACACAATAAACCCATTAGCAGTCCTTTTACTAGTCTTAGATAATCACCTAGAAAATTTAAGATGTGGGACACTCAGATATTAGAGATTGAGTAATCAGTACCTCTACCCATTTATAAACAATCTCTCAGCTGCAAAAAGAAAAGTTTGAAAGAAATATAGTACAAAAATATATAAAAGTATAGAAAATAGAAGTAATCAAGGTCTACTACATCTGTGAGTGGTAACTGCAACATAAGCATAAAAAGCATTAACTAAAAAGCTAGCTTTTGAGGCAACTGCATGGGTTACATCAGCCTCACCAGAGACTGAGACAAAGCAGCTGGAGCTACTGAAGTTAGTTATGCCTTCACTGCATTGCTTCCCAAACAGACTAAATTAAGAAGTCATACTTAAGATGTCTGGTTCTATAAATACCTCTGTTTTCATTCAAATGCACATGTAGCCCATTTCAAATATGTCCTGTGACAAATCATTTAATTGCTATATGCATGGAACTGGTCAAAGCAAGCTCCTCTCTGGAGACTGATATTCTAAATCAGACAGGGAAACATTCCTGAATTTTCCCAAGATCTTACTCACTTGCACCAAAAAAAAAAAAAAAAAAAGAAGAGTCAGAATTAAGTATCTTGATTACATTTTGTAGGTATGTCTGTATTGCTTTGATAAGGTGCAGAATTGGAAAAAAAAAAGGGGAGGGGTGGAGGGGGGTGCAGGAGAGGGACCTGTTCCCTAATCTAGCAGCATATTCCACAGACAGTTGTGTCTGCATAAGAGGAAAAAGAGTGGATCACGGGAGCAGCCAAGACTACCTGCATAGTGTGACTTATTTTGCATTAATTACAGGTTTAGACTTTATTTTTTCTGAGGCCAAGGAGACAGTAATAAATGCCCACTGGATGCATTCAGTGCCAGCTGAAGAGACATAATGCTTAAACCTCTGAGATGTCTTTCCTCCATCCCCTCTGCCCTCCTCTCTCATACCCTACAAGGTAAAATTCCCAGGAGTTGCAATTTAAGCACTAACTACTAATTTATATGGAACCATTTCCAAAGAACAGCTTCAGTGAAGAAAGAGCTTGGACCAATAGGATGAGGGGTAAAATCTTCAAGCTGGAAGAGGGTAGACTTAGACAGAAAATTACGAAGAAGCTCTTCACTATGAAGGTGGTGAGACACTGGAACAGGTTGCCCAGGAAAGTTGTGGATGCCCCATCACTGGATATGTTCAAGACAAGGCTGGAGGGGTTTTGAGCAACCTGGTCTAATATAAGGTGTCCCTGTCCATGGCAGGGGGGATGGAACTAGGTGATCTTTAAGGTCCCTTCCAACACCAACCACGCTATGATTTTAAGAAACAGGTTTTTCTGAAACAAATTGCAACATTAGGTTTTAACGAAAACAAAGGCTAGGCTCCTCTAGCTTCAGTGACAGGACATTCAGGTTATTTTCCTTTCTAAAGAAATGGCTAGTGAAAGGGTTTGGACTGAGTATGCTAATGAATGCAAGTACAGACACAAGCCAATACCCTGTGTCAAACTCCTGCTGACTTCCTTACCAGAACTGTAAAACAAAGTTCAGCATAACACTGTGAGCCCTACAAATTATAGCTAGTTGGGTTTTTTTAAGCCAGGAATTTACCAGGTTGAAGTGAGTCATTAAAAAAACAATTTAATTGCACTTCTGCTTCTAGGGCCAGGGAAAATTCAGGAACATTATTCTAGCAATGCTTTAAGGAAAAACGGGAACTCCCAAGGAGACAATGTAGACAATATAGACAAGCGTCTTGCAAACAGACTCATGCAGCTGTGCTATTATTCAAGACGTGAAGCAGTAGTAACTGCCTGGGCCAGAAAAAGGTCTCATCTCTAGGAGGAACTTCAGCCTTTAGATCTGTTACCTAGATCTTTGCTTACCTAACTGTATTTAATCAGAGAACTGCTTCAAATCATGAGGGAAAACCCTGAACAGATGTTCTAACACATAACCAAGTAACTGAGCAATGCTTGCAAACACCCCATTCCAATGCTGCTGGATCTGGGCATCAGCTAGAGCAATCTTTATTGTCAAAGCACAATGCAGCTGAAAGCCATCCTAAAAAGAAAGACCAACACAGCTAAAATGGAAGAAAAGATTATAAGCTGGTAGTATCAAGTCCACTCCTGAGAGGACACACTGGGCACTAAGACACCTTTTACACACTTCTGTGCTAAGCAATAGCAAGGATTTAAGCTCATGGAACAACTCTGCTTTTTACTAAGCCTAATACATTCTGCAAAGGGAGACGGGGAAACAAATTAAATACGTGTCACCTGCACTAACCTGCTGCACATTTTGATCCTTTGCCATTGACATTTCAATGGTTTTTAAGGTCTCATATACCGTGATCTTTCATGACTGTCAACAGCACACCATTATTGTCATCTCTAGTCTCAATGTATGCATTTAGATAAAATAATCCTTTCATTTAAGGCACAGCAGGACTACAACTGCTATCTCAAAATATTCCTAAACGTGCCTAGGAAAGTAGCAAACTAAGAGGTTGAAATGGAAGTGTTAAACATCTTCCATAAACCATATTCACCTTCCAACATACTTCAGAAGGAAATGTGTTGCTAAGTACTGTTGGGAGTCACCTACACAGGAAGTTTTCTGACTCCACTCTGTTACTGATGGTTCACACACGCTCCTTTTAGGTACTGAACTTCTTAACTTGCTCATCTCTTACCTGCAACTGCAGACAATGTCTAATCTTCTAAAGTCTCATTTGAAATGAAAGAAAATCTTATTTTAACAGGGAGAAAAAGACAAGGACGGAAAACTATACGGTTCTTTCTTACATTGATTTACAGAGCTTTTGGGGTGGTAAAATGAATACAAGGATTATTTTATTTCACTTTCCTAACATAGTTCTGCTATTCACACTATACAAGAAACACTGAAAGCTCCATTATCAGTGGAGACAGGTTTGTGCTTGATTTCCAGAAAATACTGTCTTTTCCTCATTGAAAACCTTCCTTGAAAGATACTAAAGTTTTGTTTGTGGTTGGTTTTGCTTGGTGTGTTTGTTTTGTTTTTTTTTTTTAAACAAACCACTCTGCAACTACAATGAAATAAACCCAAATATAAGAAAGCACACAATCTTTCATTCTCTTCCTAGAAACAGATAAATGTACATTTCATTCTATTTACCTTCCTGTCCTTTGCTCCTTCTGAAAGGCAACAAGATTTCCTGGATTTCAAAACAGAGTACAATTTAGAGCTCTCCATCAGTAGATGAAACAGCAGAAAGAAAAAATAATCAATTAAATTCAGTATGTGAACCATCATCAGCAGATTAGAGCAGAAGATGGCATCGGACAGACTGAAAAGTTACCAGTGTTTCTCATTGACTCATAAGTTCAACAGTCAACCAAAACCAATGGGAATACAGAAGCATCAAGAAAAATAAACAAGTGGTAAGTTGAACACTGGTAAGACTCTAGGTAAGTTTGTCTGCTACAAGCCCCTCCTCCAAGGCTTTCCAATTGTTAAGTACATCACAGACCAGGGAAAAGACAGCTCTAAGACCTAGGGACTTCTTCATGCCTGAGATTATCTCAAAAGCTGAATCTCACCACAGTCCAGTTCCTAGCACTTTAAGGAACAGGCACAGCAGTTACATTATCTGTTCTGAGAATAAAAAGTCCACCCAAATTATGCTGCTGTGGCTCTGGCCAAGGCACGTACGCTAAGCATAGCAAAAGGCAACAACTAAGACCATCTTACTGAAGACAGACAGTTTTCTTCCACTGATCCAAATAGCTTGCAGATCAGATTATGCTGTAAGCAGAGAAAAGCTAGACTTTACCCTTGGTTTTCCTCTCTATTTAGAAAATTATAGCAAAATCCACCAACATGCAAAAGACACTGCATGTTTGTGTATATGTATTAAAAATTACTCTAATATCTGTCCATTGAAACCAAAGGGGCCATTTACCCCTTTTCTTCCTCCTTCTTTGCTTCCCCATCATTCCCTTTGAAACAAATGAGAGGTTTTTTTATTTCACCAAGCCTTCCCTCAGAATTCATTACCTACAACATGAAGACCTTCCCCTCCACATCAATGTCAGTAATTACACCTTACTTTTACAGTGTGAGGCACCAGGAATAAGAAAGCATTTTATTTTTCCAAAGCTAAGCAAGTTATTTATTAAGTCCTCCACTTCTTCAAGATGATACACACAAAAAGGTTAACAGGAATTCATTAGTCTACGGATCAGAGAAAGAGATAAGGTTTTTTTCCTCCCTTTGCATATCCACACAGGTATTCTGAGAAATCCAGTACAAGTTTTTACTTCCGAGGGGTTACCTCACTACTCATTCTGAATGCTTAGATCAGAAAGTTGAACACGTGTTGTTTTACTGCACTGTTATAGTCTTCATGACACTGTTTTAGAGATCACAAAGTAAACTTTGCCACAACCATTATGAACTTCTAGCATTACAGCTTTGTTTCTTATGTTCAAGGTCTGTAGGTTCCACTTAATCTAGTCAGGTGGGAAAACTCAAATCTCTTGCTTGCCTTATCAGCCTTATTTTGTTTCACTCACAATGCCTCCACCACCACCTCTACATTTACCAGCTCTCTTAAGGCTGGAGTAGCTTCCTGCTATTTATCAAGTATTTCCACTGCATAATAATAAGTGCACCTGACACTCAGTAGCTAAGGACCATTTGGAATTCAGTAAACTATTAACTTAAAAAAAAAAAAATCACTCTAGGTAACAATTTATGATTGGCCTTGGCAGGCACCTAAGCCAAAGCACTCCAAATTTGTGATCCAGCTTTATTTCAGAGAACAAAGTTACCAGCTAATCTTCCAGGCTGAAATACTTCCACCATCCTCCCCAGTGGCTTAGAAAATAATCTGTTATTCTAATGTATTTCATTGTTTGGTTTGGTGTTTTTTTTGTTGTTGTTTTGGTTTTTATTTAAAGCCCATACAATGCCTTCTTATGTACTGAAGTAAGATTATGAACACAATTTTTTTTTTCCATTCACATATTTTACAGGCTTCTGACTAACTGACAAGCTGAACCATCTTATACCTTTCCACTCATCCCCCAAAAACCTCTTGTCAGCTCCTTATTTTCCCCCCACCCACAATTGCACAGTACCATGCTACCCAGCTGTACTCCCCTTTGCTGCTAGCAGTAGTAGTAGCTTTCAAGCCAGTAGTGGGGAGGGACTTACACTGGTGACTCGACGGTAGATCTGCGCAGCATTTTGGCACTCAGAATAAGGATACTCAGATGTGGCCATCTCTAGCATACACATCCCAAAAGCATATACATCAACGGATTCATCATATTTCTCCTCATACATCTCGGGGGCCATGAATTCTGGGGTACCTTAAATTAAAAGAACGATTCAGACTCTAAATGTCTCAAAGCGAGCAGAGGCTGCTGGCGTTACTCACCGCAGGAGTAAGCAGATGGGCAGACCTGTGAGACAAGAGAAAGTGGAGGCAAAAAGAAGAGGGAGGAAACCCTTAGTCACTCTGCTTTATCAATATACTTTGTGAGCCTTCCATTGCAAGGCCTTTATGGAATAAGAATGGCATAAAAGAACTGATGCAATTCTCCTCTTTAAGGCATGTTAGTTATGTTAACTAAGTGTCAAAACAGACTGATCTGTCTGGAGTCCAATGGAGGGGGGATTAGAAGAGGGGAACACCGCAGACTAGCCATAGGCTGCAAACCAAATACTAAGGAGAGTTAAGGCACTTACCTTTTCTTCCCTGTAAAAATGGAGGCACATTAAACCTTGTTTCAAAAATTACCCGACTGCCCTCTGCTGCAAAAGTAGTAGTATTGGTAAGAGCCCACAGCTAGTCTCCGACCTGGTGCTCTCCATCTACTTTTTGAAGTAGAATGGTTCGGGAAAGGCCTTGCAATGAAATACTCTGTTGTTACAAATATAGACCTTCATGAAAGAAAATATTAAAAGTAATTTTCTGCAAAGGCCACTCACCAGAGCCCTTTTCTTCATATACTTACCTTTCCACCTGCAGTATATTTATAGGCCTACTGCAGATACAGGCATTAGTGAGGGACATCCTACAGTCAAAAATACTCAGAAATACAGAGAGATTGAGTTATAGGCATAGAGCGTGAGATTCAACAAGTCCCATTTCAAAAGTGTGCAGAAAATTATTGCCCAGTGAAGCATCACAGTGTTCCCTCTGTAAGCAAAGGGATTGCATTGTATGATCAGATTTACTTTAAGCCAGAGATGCAAAGTTTGCTTTTTGCAAATTTAAGCACAGAATTATTTCCTGCAAACACCAGATTCAAGGCAGTTTACAAATAGTTCTATAGCCACATTGCTTGTTTTCACCACACTAAACCAAAAAAGGATAATGTCATTGCAGTCATTTATCCAAAGGCTAACTGTTGACAGATGGCTAGATAGGAAGCGGCAATTTTCCAATGACAAATTTGAATCTATATGCTTAAGGAATTATTATTTTTAAACATTGTATATTTTTCTTTCCTATTAATACTTTGACCTGGTTAATAAGCAGGAAATATTTCAGAAATGGCTTGCAAGAAAATTTACAGGTATACACTCTTGATCCCTTCTAGGAATCTAGTATAGGACTGTTGAGAAATACTGCATTTTAGCGAGCTCTAAATACTGAGAGCGAGACCAACTTCTTTCCCTGCAGTTTGTTCACCCAACTATAAAAACAAAGCTGATAAAACCAATTCTTTAACAATTCACAGGAAAGACTATACTAGTTCCTTCAAACCAATTTCTGAGAAAAAGTTACTGGCAGATACAGAAGAATAGAGCCAGTATAAGGCAATACTCTCTCAACATATCCTCCTAACTTACACAAATCCACATTCTATAGACTCCCTGGGTATGGCATTACACCAGTCTGTGATACTATAAATATATACACACACTTTTTGATACACCTTAGTTTCTGATCACTCAAAGTGTACGAGATTTAATATTGACCCCTGGTGACAATAAAAAAAACTTGGCTGTACAAATTATTGTTCACTAAACATCAAAACGTTGTTGGGTCACCAAAATGGATTTGCACATTTCTTGAAAAGGCATCACATTAAAGCTGAGATTTATATGTAGTCAAGAGTGGTTTTATCAACAATGTTACACTAGACTGTTGGGTAGGGCAACGAATCTATATTCCAAAATACTCAATGTTCATATACAAAAGCACAATGAAAATTTCAACATGTAATCTTATCAAGAACACGGAATGACCTCCACAGCCAAGAAACAAAGCCTACATGTTTTCAGGCTTTGACCATGTCCTTTTGAAACCATATTTTTAATGAAAGCTCTTAAAAGACTCAAGTTTACAAATAGGCAGACTGGCTCACCAGCCTCCAAAACAGGAGAGGCTTACCTATCACACTTTTAGCAAAAGAAGCTCTTTTCAAGGTGGCCAGACCAAGGTCTCCAATCTTGACTGATCCAGTGGGGCCAGTAATGAAGATGTTGTCACATTTTAAGTCTCTATGAATAATGGGAGGAGTGCGTGTGTGTAGAAATTGTAAACCTTTCAGTATCTGACGGCACCAGCTTCGTAGTACTTTAATTTTCATCACTTTAAATCTTTTCAAATACCTAAAGAAAAAAGCAACAGTAAATTAAACAGGTTCTGCCAACATGTAGGTTTTGCTATAGCATTTGCAATTTTAAACTGAAAAAAGTAGTAAAGAGATGCACAAATTCTGACTTTACCTTCTACTTTCAAATCTACCTCAGCATTTCAGTACTCCTGAGGAGCTAAGGATGATTTCCCCTTTTAAAACTGATCCCCTTTCTTCTAGCGAGGGGATTATAATGTTGAAAGATAGATGTGAAATGCCTGATCTATAGCTAATACTTCATTTGTGCACAAATCACCCTATGGTAGTCAGGCAGTTGGCTGGCATTACAATAATTCTTTATCTAAGAGCTTTTTTTCCTTCCCTTTTATCATTAAACTGCTTAAATAGTTAAAAGCTTTTCCTCGATTAAACAGAACTGGGTGGGAAGGTGGGGCACTAGAGGCCAAGCACTAATAACAACCAAGTACAAAGTTATTGTAAACTGCGTGAGAGCTCCGCAATTGTTATACCTTAGCTATCAATATTAGTCCCAGCTCTCTGGTCAAGGTTTCCAGGTTATACTTCAAAATGTGCTTCAAATTTACTTGAGTTGTCAAAAAATTTAGAAAATCTTAGAGGACACTTCCCTGGTGTAGAATAGGGTTAGATCACCTGAATTTGAGTGGTACTACTTACTACTCCAAAACTAGGAACAGATCTGGACGGGGCAGGGTAATCTTTAGAGGCTCTGCCAAATAATTGACGTAGAAGAGTTCATACATAAAGTCCCTTTGCAGGTAGACTGTGCTCCAACTTTAATTGTTCTAACATTGCCTCTTTTTAATATCTCACATCAGAAGAGTCAAATTTCATACTAAAAAGTATTTTCCCATGTTTGTGACCTAGGAGTATCATCTTAATTCTACTCTGCAACTTCAACAGATTAGATATGCCACAAGGTGAATAACCTATGACAGTGTTCAAGTCTTTTCCAGTACTGTATTCTCACCTCTCCGAGTAAAACAATTTGAAGAGTTACTGTTTTCTTACTTTTGAAGAAGTATGGGCTGAAATACATATAGACAAGAGAACTAGCATGCTGCATACATCAAGGACTTTTTTCTTATTCAGCCAGTATTACTTGGTCAAAGTCTCAGATAAAGACCAGTTTCACACTACTGCAAGACTAGTAGTAAATGCTGTGACCAGCAGTGGAGTCTAGCAACTACAATCTTAAAACTGAGTAGAGTTCAATTATTCTGCAGTAGTGCTCCACCTCTTCTACATATCCACTTAATCAGGAGAAAAGGTTTTGATAAAAATCACCTGAATCAATGCCAATATAAAAATGCCATTTATTAATCCCTTTAACTTCTCCAGTTCAAAAGAAGATCTGGAAAAATCAAGTTGCTAGCAATAACCCTGCTATGAAAACAGATCTGCAAAAGCAACCATGACTCAGTTCCAGAAAGAAATCAGGTCTCAGAATATAAAGACAGGCAGATAAAGCCAAGCCAAGGAAGGAGACAAACTGCAGGAGGTTCTGAATCACATCAGCTACCACTTAAATTCTTGCTATTGACACAACCCTCATTCATCTCTTTTGAGTCCATTCCAAAGATCACATGGTAGGGGTACTTCAGTTCAGCATCTGGAATCCCTAATTACATTCTTGGTTTCAAATATGCTAGTCCACTGCCAGCTTCTCACTGTTAAAGGACTTGGTCCAACCATCACCCAGCATCCTGCAGTGTTGCTGTCATTTTTCCATAACACTGTCATGAACTAAGTCACATGTCACTTAAGGCAGAAGCCATTTTAAAATGGAAGTGCATATAAAGACATAAAAATACACAGACAACCCTACTAGCCAGTATATTTTTTTATTTTCCTCGTATCAAAGGATAACTCAGCTTTGGAAAAATCTCAGGAGGCTCCTAGACTAAGTTTCTACTTAGGGTAAGGTCAACCACAATGTCAGACCTGGTTACTCTAGGCTGTACCTAAACAGGTTTCCAATATGTCCAAGGATGGAGCCTACACAAAATTTTGGGGCTACCTGTTCCACTGCCTGAGTACCACCACTGAAATAGCTTCCCCTTACATCAGTGTAAGCCTCTTTTGTTTCAATTTATGCCTATTGTCTCTAATTCTCCCACAGTGCACCACTGCAAAGAGCCTGACTGCCTGCCTCATGCCCTGGAGGACTGCTGTCAGGTTGCCCAGAAAGGATCCTCTTACTTCAGGATGACCAAGTCCAGTTCCGTAAGACCCTTCTCACAGAGCAGATATTCCAGCACCTAGCCATCTTGGTGGCCCTCCACTGAATTTGTTCCTGCTTAATGACCATTGTTCTTGTCTATTTCACAGGGTAGTAGTCAATTTTTAAAGACACATATTCGACCTTTGCACAGAATACAAGCAAAGATGAGAATGCAAGGCTTTAATAGTTAGCCTCAATGAATAGAGAGAAACGGGAATGAGAGTTTGACTTTCTGGCTCAAGGTTTTCTTTGTTTTGAGCAGGATGCTGACCTACAGCATCTCAGCCTGAGGAGCTACAGGAAACACTACTAATACAGGTCTCAAACAATGAGGAAGGTATCACTTCTATTAAGTGCAGGTAATGTAAATGTACAGGGGAAAAAAAGATATGGAAGTAATACTCAGCCAAATGTCATAAGCAAACACAACTGTGCAGTGTAAAACTAGGAATATGGAAGAGATACATTAAATAATTTAGGATATTAAATTCGGCACATCAGGAATTTCCCATATATTTTACCTGTCAAGTCTCAAGTGGACAAGAATAAACTAAAATCACAATTTTAACACAAACTATACAATAATGGGGGAAAAAACCCACCCCTAAGTCTTAAGAATATTATCTTAAATTAAGAAGCCTATTATCTCTTTTTGGATAAAATAAAAAGATCTTCATACTTTACAGAGTACAAAATAATCCTATAGCCGAGGTATTTCTTCCTACAGACACTCTACTCTTTAATTGTCTTGTTACTTTATCATCTTGCTTATGACACCACATAACAAGCCAATCCAAATATTAAAATGTGAGAGGAAGAAAGGAGTAAGAAAGAAAAAAGTTAAATCTAACACTACATATTCTAGCATAAGATTAGGTAACTTTACTTTAAGGCTTTTACACAGAGCCACAAAACTTTTACTTAATTACTGCTCTGAAAACAGCACAGGAAGGAAAAAAATTATTTTATCTGAAATACCTTAAATAACCTCAGAAAAGTCTTCCTTGAACACAGGGCTAGAAAGAAAGTTGCAGTACCTTTAGCCCTCCAGTGTTATTTCAAGACACAAACATTCCCTGTAATTGCAGTCCAGGCTCCTAGAGAGCCATTTTTCCCTTCTTTAATTATGCCCATTTGTGGCTATCAATAAGCATCGTAAAAACACAAGACATCCATGGGCTATTTTAACCAAAGACACTGAAAACTGCTTCCAGCTCCTGCAGCCTGCTTACATATTTAGTATTTGAACACCTCCCCAAGACTGGAGGGCACTGAATTAAGACAATGAACCACAATCCCTGAATTTTAGATGCTCGCAGTTTTATTTCCAATACATTAACGGTGACTGGATGCTGGAGAAAATGCTCAAAGGCAAGGGAGAGGTGGGATTTCAGTGTAACTCCCAATGGGCTCAAATACCACTAGAGGGCCTTTGCAGCGGTTTGACTTGCTGGTGTCTGCTTTTTTAACTCTGGCTTAAAAATAGACCTAGTTTCACTCTACTGCTTCACAGGTTAAATGGCAGCTATCTGCACACCTTCAGATTTATGTTAGGTACTTCATGAGGTTTCAGCGAAACAAATAGGGAGGTGTGGTGTATTTTTTTACATATTATTTGTACTGTAGTAACACCAAAAACTTCACAGAAGAGGCGAATTAATTCATGCTTTGAACTATACAAACCAGCTTATGCTAAATGGAGCTGGAGAGGGAAATTAAAAATTCTGACAATTTCCTCAGCTCTCAAAGTCTTAAAGTTTTCTGCCTGTTTTTACAAGGACTTCACAAGGAAGACTAACACACTTGCTAACTTAAAGGATGTTCTACCATAACCTGCAGTGCTTCTCTTAAACAAGAATTTCCCTACAGAAGGTTAGCTCTCAGAAAAAGGGCTCTGCTCTTACCTGTTCTGAAATGATCTATTTCTAGTGTTCCACTGTAGTCCTAATGATTCTTTTATGCTTTGACATGATTTAATTTACTTACGTTTTCAATGTTCCAGATGTCATGAGTTCCGTCACAAGAACAATACACTTTTTTCCTTTCACTGTAGACTCCCAGGAATCATAGAACCTGACAATATTGGGATGCTGAAGCCCTTTCAACATCCCAGCTTCCTCTTTAAATCTTTGTCGCTCTGACTTGGACAGCTTCCGATCCTAATGAAAAAGAACATGAGAAAACTTTGCTTTATTTCACACTCAGAAGCAGCAACTTAAACAGCTGGGTACAGTCAGTGAAAAAGTAAGAATAAGCAGTCTTAAATACCATTTGGTTTGCAATTCCCCTTAAATACTCTAAGACCTTCTATTATACAATCTTCTGTCATTTCCCCCCCCCCCTTAAAACCTGATTGCTCTCAAAGGTCTGTAGATTATCTCCTCTTCCTATTTCTTCCTCCCCTACTCTAATAAATTTAGTCATTGCCTGACTTAAGGTGGAAGGGGGACATAATGTCCTCAAATATTCAAGCATTCAAGGGTAGCCAAAATTTGATTATTTAATACATCTAACTTATGCTGTACACAGGAATAACTCAATATTATTGCTATGTGCATAATAGTGAGACCCCTGGTAACAGATAGGATTAACCCTCCATATAGGAGGTAGAACATTAAACTTCTAACATATAGTATGTACTTAAAACTGTAGAACAGGTGAATGAGTTGAAATTTCTAAAGCATCACCTCTGACTGAACAAGCTTCCTGTAATCTAGCATCAAGGAAAACAAAAATATAACTCGCCTTAGAGACAGAAAACTATCTTTTGGCCACAGACCATGAAAAAAAGCATTCCTGGACAATAGTGTTGTGTTATCTACCAACAACTTGCTGTCAGATATCATCAAGGCTCTCTGAACAGCTACTACCAGAATAAGCTGCAAATCTCAAGAGAAAACAGTCTCCTTGTGTCATCCAGTGTTCTCAGCTTACATTGCATTGGTAATGCACTGGTCACACCAGTCAGATTGATCAACTGACACAAATAGGATCCATATCTGGTTTGTATTTAAAAAAAAATAATAATCAGGATATACTTGAAGCCTGGAATTTTAGAATTATTATTCATAAATAAGTTAGGAACAATCAGTGACCTCTTCATCAAATATGACTAATCATTTAAAGTCACTTCACATTTTCTTTTAAATTAAATAGAGGTAGTAAAAACATGCAGCGTTTACTTACACTGCTCACAACCTCCTAGTGTCCTCCAGGCAGTAATTCCTTTTTTTCTTTGTTTACAGGTAATGTGTTTTCTAAATACCATTCAGCCATGCTAATACCTAAACCATCCTATATTCACTTAAATCATTAACTTTTCTTAAGAGTTTCACAGAGTATCTGGGCACAGACAAACTTCATTTCTAGATGAAGCTCCAAATTTCAGAAGTGTAAGAGTCTTCTAGGTGAGTGTTTGAAATTAGCCCAAGGATCAGTGCATATGAATGTCACATGCATACTTTTACAGTTCTTAGGAAGATGCTAAATTCTTACACCTCACAGATTTAGCCTATAGGCATCAGAAAGATTGAATCCTGTTATTATTTCACTCTGCAGAAATTATCACTACCATCTTCTCACTCTTTCATAAGCACACTTGAACAAATTTCAGTATCTACAAATATTTTAGTATACATATCTGGTTATGTGTTTTTCTTTGTTTTGTTTTTTAATATGGAGGTAATACTTCCATTTGAGCTATCTTACCCATCTACTAGCTTTCCTTTCATTACAATTAACAGGGAAGCACATGTTCAAAACTAGTTAACCTTGACTGGTACAAAGAGCCATGACACAGAAAAGCAGGGATCTGCAATTGGTACATCAGTCAACAGGCCATACATACATGATTTTAAGTAACACAATGCTTCAAGCAATACAAATATCACAGTAATGCAGTCATTCTTACAGTAAAATAAAGCAGACTCTTCACAGCCCCTGCACTTGATCTATATAATCCATATTTTAAAACTTGTATATAGCTGTAAATCCAATTATATATGGCAATTATAAAACAAAGTCTGCAACAGTTACTCCTATGAAATTTTTAGAATTAGCTATATAATATGAACACCCGCATTTGTTTTTGGCCAAAACCTAATTTTTAAACTCACATTTGAATTAAATTCACTTTATTCTGTGTATTCTAATAAGTTATCTACCACAAACACCACTAATCAGTTTTAGACTACACTTGATATTAAGTTCTCATCTTAATCTAGGTAAACCTAATCTCCCTTAAGGGCCTTACTCATTTTTCCCTACTACTGTACTACCAGCCCCAAACAGAGAGTAATAAGCGCTAATCACGCTTATCCATAACCAGACTCTTAACAGGTATGCATATTTTGACTCATTTCTTTCTGGTCATATAATTGAGTTCCTGCAAATGATATCTGTGATGCTTGAAACAGACATTCAATACTTCAGTGCTGGCATATAAAAAATAAACAATACAAACCCACACAAAACAAACCATAAACCAAGACAGTGATAATATACTAAGTATATATATTAACACTTCTTTGAAAGTCACAGCGCCCTAATGATCTGGGACAGCTTGATCTTAAAGGTCTTTTCCAAACTGGATGATTCTATGAATACAGAGGCAAACAGCTTTCACCCACGGAAGACAGCTGTTTTTGCAGACAAGGAAACTTCACACCCTTCAGCAGCATACTACAGCAGCACAGCAAAAGTGAACATAAAACAGAGGGCACTTTGTTTCAGAAGACTAGCAATTCATACTACCTTTAACTACATACAGTTTCTTGGAAAACTTGAACAACTTTACAACAAAAACAGCGCTTTAAGAAAAGTTAGTAACATACAGCTTGAGATGCTATCCTTCAAAGATCAATTTGTTCTGGAATTCCTACAAATTAAAAAAAAATGGACACCCTCTCTCCTCCCTCAATCTTTTTTTACCATAATTAAGCAACCATAGACAGACAAGGCAGTCCTAAGCGTAGAAATTAGCAAATCACATTCTTGTATCTCAGTTAGCACATGACAAGCAGATATAGCCCAAATATTTAAAAATATACAAAGCTGTCAAACTGTAGAACTTGCTTCCTAAAATGGATTTAACTACCCTATAAAATGGCCAGCATTGCTCTTCCTGAGCCGACAGCTTCCCTGGAGGACTTCAGTGTCATATCCCAATCACTAGGCTGCTCTTCAAAACAAACTGAAAGAGATGCATCAAGCCCACTCCATTCATTTCATTCATTCCTTTCCACCTACATTAAATTGTTTTGAGAAGCCAGGACAAACAGCAAGGCTTCATAGCACATGACCAACAGTTTTGCAGTGCCAGGGGTCTGAACGGAGACAGGCAGCAAGTGAAACAATTGTTCAGCTCAGAAGAATTCAATAAACTTTCCTTGTCTGTTTCCATTTATCTGTGTACTTCCCCTATAATTTCTCTTTGTCAAGAAAGAGCTATCAAAGGTGTTCACATTATTCAACATAAAACAAGCATTTTGGTCATTCACAATAAAACAGCTATAGGCTTGTTCTTTCACAGAATCACAGAACTGTCACAGTTGGAAAAGAACTCTAAGATCACAATGTCAACCACCAACTCAAAAACAAACACACACAACCCACAAAAACACACCTTACTATCCTACTAGAGCATGCCCTGAAGTACCCAATCTACATGCTTTCTGAATACCTCCAGAGATGGTGACTCCACCACCTCTCATTCCAGCTCCTGACTACTCCCCTCAGTAACAAAATTCTTCCCAACACCTAAACTAAGCCTCCTCTGGTGCAGCTTCAGGTGATTTCCTCTAGTCCTATCATTATTCACTTGAGAGAAAAGGCTTCATCCACCTCACTAAAACCTCCTTTCGGGTAGTTGTAGAGAGTGAAAAGGTCTCTCCTCACCCTTCTCTTCTCCAAACTAAGCAATCCCAATTCCTTCAGCCTCTCCTCACAGGCCTTGTTCTCCACATCCTTCATTCACCAGCTTTGTCACCCTTCTCTGAACTTGCTCCAGAGTACTATTCTACTTAATTTGCAGGAGCATGCATTGCACACCTATTACATTACACATGCTACAGGATACCAAACAAGTGGATAACAACAGAAATACTCTACATGGAAGGAACTACATCTGCTAACTCATGCTATATACATCATCTCAAAGGTGATTTTCTGTTTCTTAATATCAAGTATAATTAATATAGCCAAAGTGACAGGGAACCTTTATGTACAACAGAACAAAACTGACTCAGAAATCCCATGGTCTCCATCTCCTACAAATAAGTAAACTCATGGGTAACAGAGGTCAACCTGAAAATGGAATTTTTATTTGTTTTTTCTTTTTCTTTTTAAAAAGAAGGTCAATGTGTGAAGTGTTACACAACTTAGAGCTGTCCCCTCTCTTACAGTATTAGGAAGATAATCAATACAGAGGAAACAGAGAAACACTGGATACTTTACATACCACAGACAGGTTTTCCTATCTTTCTGCATATCCTACTGCTAAATCCAGAAATTGTATGTAGCTGTGCTGCTGAGAGTCAGTGGGTGGCTGTTTTGGCTTTTCTAAAGACTACAGTAGAGCAACACTACGTAGCTTTTATCTGAAGAGATGCACTAGAAAGCACACTATATTAGTAGCAATGAACCATCTTCAAATGGTGTGATCTGAAAATGCACAGCCATGAGAGACTTCAAAGTGCTGTTGAATTATAGATAGTCTGAATCACAACCAAGGTAAATTACCTATCTGGTGCTAAGGTCATACCAAGCCACATTTTATCAAGCTTTCCAAATGTCCAAAAATTTGAGGGGAAGACAATTCTGCTCCCAGCCTATTATTCAGAGGAAGAAGTAGTATACAGAAGAGACAAATGTTCTTCTGTGTGCATTTCAGCACATGAGAAAGGCTTGGCGAGCCTTTTAGGCAAGGTTAATGAGGGGTCATCAGAGGAGAAGCTAGCAAGACTGTGCTCTGATATTCAGCACTGTTAATGGAACCGAGGCTTTGTGGGCTGCAGTGTTCTCATCCTGAAAAAATCTAACAGAGGAAAAAAAAAAAAAAAGAGCACATTGACCACTGAGCTAGATTAACAAAATAGCAACAAAGAATCCACAGAGCTTAAAAATCATCCAACATTACACAGTTGGTACCTAGAAATGAAATTTTCAGTGCATAATTGCATTTATTTTTCTGTGTCAACACACAAACCACTTCAGACTTTCCATTGTTACAGGCTAGGTAGAGAGAAAAAAGGAAGTGGCGATGAGAGAGACTGTTCAAAACACATCCCTGTACAGCAACAGATGTGAAACTTAATCAAGAATCTCTACAAATCCTTCCACCAGTATACCTTTCTACAAACCACTGAACACAGAAAAACTGATTAAACAGAGCTGAACTGCCACTGTTCCAAAAGTATGCATCCAGGCTAACCACAGCAGCTCCCTCAAGTCACTCCTCATAAGACCTGTGCTCTAGACCCTTTACCAGCTTTGTTGCTCTTCTTTGAACACACTCTAGCATCTCATGTCTTTCTTTTAGTGGGGGGCCCAGAAGTACTCAATCCCTTTTCTCCTCATCTGAGTTTGATGAGGGAAGAGAAAGATCCTGAGCATGGTTAGCAGAATGAAACACAATGCCAAGTTAACACTTGCTATAAGTACAATTTCACATTGTTGCTTGGCAAGCAGCAACAAGAACCAGTTTTATATAAGCTACAGACAGTCAGTGTGGTGTATGCAAATAACCCTAAGAAAGACAACACTAGAGTATATGCATATCTAACACAATGGGAAAAAAAGAGTAGGCTTAAAATAGTCATCTATTATACCTTTTTAAGTTTCTGATTAAGGGTAAATCCTTTTTTGTAGGCCTCCACTTACACAAGGTATTCAAACTGCTTTATATTTCTGGAAAGTACACAAGTGGTCAACCTAAGCATAAAATTGAGGGATTATTCACAGTTGTACAGTTTCCTGGTGAAAAGCATCTATCTGTACATTTCCTTCTGTATTTTTATTTCTGGCATTTCAATATGTAACAATAGCAGCATAGCACAAAATTCATTAGAAGATTAAGTCAGTTTGTTAAAAACACACCAAGAAGCAAAACTGCATCCTGTCTTTTCTCTCACCAGCAATATAAGTATGCAATACAGCAACTTTATGCAAGTTTATTGCTGCTGCTCAAAGGTTAGAATTAAAGACTCGAAATACATATATCTTGACAGAGATGATACTTGGGTAAACTGATGGTGGGAGGAAGAGGGAAATGAATCAATGATCAGTTAGAAGAACAGACAGAAGCCTTCTTCTGTCAGGACTTAGTCTGAAGAAGTCAATTATACATATCCGGAAAGAAATGATACTCAAGTAAGATTCAGAAAATAAGAAATACAACTTTGTCTTAACACTGAAAGGGGAATATCTGCAACTAAAGCCTTTCATGTGTCTGAAAAATACTGCTCCCCAGTTTATCCTGTGACTGTCAGTTTTGATGAAGGTATGACTCATCACTACAAGGAAAGGGGGGACAACATCAACAATATAATTATATTCCTCTGCTGTGGTCACTTCCCACTTTTACATATGTAGTAGCACTTGTGCCAGCAGTAGTAGTAGCAACATCTAAGACACCTGGTGGCAGCAACATCATAGACTTAACCTAGGCTTGAAGTGATATCCTCAGCAAGTCTCTTGGTAACAGAAAGGAAGAAAAGAGATTAGAACTGAAGTTTGTTCTTGCTTGCACCAAGTTCTAGCATCATTAAACACAACCGACCTGTAACTAGTCACAATTACACTGTTCTTCCAGGTCTGCAGACAGAAAAAAATAAAGTTGGCTAAATCCTCAAATATCCAGGTTCCCATAAGTCAGAAGAACATTCAGAACAAGCCCACTGCTAATACTGTTACTGCTGTTACAGGGTGCAAGCAGTGAAAAATAACTAGAACAAAAAACAAAGATTTTTTTTTTTTTTTAAAAGGGGAAGTTAAGAACACTGCATCAGAGAGGAGCTCACTAACTTGGTGATACAAAGCCATTCTGCCTCATTTCCTCACATTGAAGATATGGCAGAAGTGGTATCAGAAGTGTAAGGAGCATGCAAATACAACATAAGTCATGAACACCACAGCAGAAAACCACTGCTGTTTCTCTGCCGGGCAAGAGTAGACCAGAATGTTTTGTCTTTATGTAAGGTCAGAAGAAATCTTAAACTTTGTTCCTGGGAGTTGTACTTTATCTTTTGTTACAGTAGCACTGTGGGAATTTCTTCTCAGCAATGCCAAAGGTGACTATACAGCTACACCAGTGCATTTCAATACCACATGCTATAATAGATGGAAGGCTTATGCCCACTGCTCACCAGAGACAGATGAATGCAAGCTTGCTGCTTAGAGATTGGGCAGCCAGCTATACCTCAAGTCCCTCATGAAAAGGTATTGATGGAGAAAAGAACCTATAAAACTCCAGAAGGGCTGGAATAGTCTGTCCAGCTGACAGGCTTCCAAAGAATTCAGCCATTGTAGATCTTTAGGTTTCCACCTTTTTTCCTCCTCTTACAATTTTAAGCAGCATGAAAATGACATACCTGTCAATATTCCCCAGGAAAATCAAACTTGTACCACCTGTGAGTCTCTACTGGATTAGTAGCTTGTTCTCCAGAGCTGTGGTGTGTGTTAATACACACATTAATATGAGTCTGTGCTCCTCCTCTCCACACTCTCTCACATCAGTACAAACATTCATATGCCATGTAGGCCAAACTGAACCAAATTCTACTTCTGCAGAAAGCAATGACTAAAACTAATCAGTACATTCCCAAAGGAAATGGTGGTATTAGGCAAACTTGCACTCTTCAGAATACAGCCATGAAAACTACATAGCAGGTTCAGAATAAATTAGGAACTCTACTCCTACTTCATCGAATCAATGATACAGTTTTCTTTGCTCTCCACACAACTAGCGAGAGCAAATTTTAAACAGTAGATATGAAACCTGTGGCTAAACATGACCTCCTCTGGAATCTCTCAGGTCCTCAGGAATCTGGTCTAAGAATGGCAAGCAACTGTTCAGGCTTCAGTCATTTCTATTCTAGGATTGCTCTAGACAGCATTTGTTTCCTTCAACAGAAGTCTGAAGAAAAAAAAAAAAGATAGCTTAAAGTTTTACTGAATTTATTCATCCTAAGAGGCTGAACATAAGGGATAGCAACCAAATGCTGGTATATTAAAAAAAAAAAATCAGTATTGGAACAAAGAGATCATCTACTTGATTCATGGAAGATAAATGGATGTTTGCCATCTGATACCAGTTCACAATAAGACTTATGTTTATTACATACAGCTTATTACAGAATTGAAGTGTTAGTTGAACTGAATTCTTGATGAGCTATTAACCAGCTGGACCATCTTGTCACTTGGCTCAGATACCTCATTAAAAGCTAAGGCTCACATCAATTCTCATTTTGCACTGAATTGATTGCTTTGTCAAGGAAAGGGAAGGTATGTGCAATCATCTCTGCTTAAGTTTGCTACAAAAATGCACTTCTCCACTCCCGGGGTGAAATACTGCAGGAAAGAATAAGCCTCCTCCACAATCCATTCTGGTTACCTTAACAGATCAATTCATTGCATCAAAAGAGCAATTTTAGCTCTTTTTGTTTCACATATTTCTGTATGACTGTAAGAGTCCTTTTATGAGTAGGTACGTGTCTAGCACATTAGGGTGAACACTTAACTGATTTTGTCAAAGGCAGATGAATTTAAAGAATCAAAACCGTACTATAAATCTTCATCCTATATATTTCACAAGAGCTACTGGAAAAGGGGAAGAGTTAACTACATCAACCTTTCAGTATGCTCAACATGTGCATTAATATGCTTATTGGAAACCATGCAGAAGCGTCAAGATGACACCAAAGATTTACTAAGAATAAGCAAAGTAGGAGGTTCACAGGAACTAGTAATGCTTCTGTGTCTGACTAGATCCCTTGCAAAAATCCCAGTATAAAGCCTAGAAGCAATAAACTGAAATTGTCCACACAAGTATTTCAGCAGCATTCCCTGCAAGGCTGCCCCTAAACCGCTCCCATTGTAAAATGAACTCACATCAGCCCACAACACCCACTAGCTTCAAGTTGACATCCATCGGTGTATATATATTTCATATGCACCTGAGGTACTCTTCCCAGTTCTGCTTTTTCTGCAAATGCTTCCAAAAAAGTACTTCATCTAATTTACAAAATTGTGGATTACTACACATTATGACAGGATGACATACACATTGTAAGCCAAGTACCAGAAGTCAGCAGAAAATCCTTACAATAATCACTGAAGAACTCTGTGTCCAACATCTCTCCTTCAGATAGATCTCTCATTCAGTGAGCCTTCAGGGATTCATCATAAATCCCTCAATAAACTGTCAGATGTTCTGCATGTTCTTGCAAGATGGATAAAATAAGAAAGAGATCTCATGTAGGGAAAGACTAAATAGTTCCAGAAACAAGGCATTCTATGGGGTAACCAAAATTTGCATTCTAGATGGTCTCAGAAATACCCTTCATAAATACTACTATTAGTACCATCATTTCACAAATAAGAAACAAACTGGAGAAGCACTTGTTCTGGTTTTAATCCTCACTGCAGTCTTCCTGTGATCTACCAGAATGCCCACCTTTATCCCAGGCTTGTCATAAAGAGAAGTAAGTAGCAACTTTTCCATGCTTACCTGACAGGTTGACTTAGGGTCATACATCACTTGTATGTTTCCTGTAGACTCTCAAAATGATACTGTAAATATTAGAGACATCTAGAGATTATGGAACAGATCTCCTAGAAGCTCTGATAAGGCACATGGAGGTGATCAGAGACAGCCAGCATGGCTTCACTAAGGCAAGTCCTGCCTGATCAACCTAGTGGCTTTCTACATTGGAGTGACTACATCAGTGGACAAGGGAAGAGCTATGTACGTCATTTATCTGGACCTCTGCAATGCCTTTTTGACAGTGTCCCCCACAACACTCCTCACCAAGTTGGAGGGATATGAATCTGATGGGTGGACTGTTCTGTGGATAAGGAATTGGCTGGATGGTCACAT
>JANHGN010026603.1:0-31610 GCA_024605025.1 Megaceryle maxima | reverse complement strand
ACCAGTACTGTTTTAATATTTTCATCAATGATAGAGACAGATGGATCAAGTGCATCATCAGCAAGTTTGCAGATGACACCAAGCTGAGTGGTGTGGTCAACATACCAGAGGGATCTGGACAACCTGGAGAAGTGGGGCCAGGTGAACCTCATGAGGTTCAACAAGATCAAGTGCAGTGTCCTGCACCTGGGTCAAAACAGTCCTCACTACCAGTACAGGCTGGGGGCTGAGGTGATAGAAAGCAGTTCTGCAGAAAAGGACTTGGAGGTACTCGGGGATGAGAAGCTGGACATAAGCCAGCAAAACACACTTGCAGCCCAAAAGGCCAATCACATCCTGGGCTGCAGCAAAAGAAACAAGGCCAGCAGATCAAGAGAAGTAATTCTGACACTGAGACCTCACCTGGAGTCTTACATCCAGCTCTAGAGCCCTCAACACAGCAAGGATATGGACCTGATGGAGTGGGTACAGAGGAGGGCCACAAAAATGATCGCAGGGCTGGAACACCTCTCCTATGAGCCTTCCAGTACCTGAAGGGGGGTGCTATAAGAAAGCTGGGGAGGGACTGTTTACAAGGGCATGTACTGACAGGATAAGGGGCAATTGTTTTAAAATAGAGAAGGGTAGATTTAGACTAAACACCAGGAGGAAGTTTTTTTACTATGCGGGTAGTGGAACACTGCAACAGGTTGCCCAGGGAGGTCATGGAGGCCCCATCCCTGGAGACATTCAAGGTCAGGCTTAATGAGGCTCTGAGCAACCTGCTCTAGTTGAGGATGTCCCTGCTTACTGCAGGGGGGTTGGACTAGATGACCTTTAAATGTCCCTTCCAACCCAAGGCATTCTATGATTCTATCTTTACAATGCACTGTGTACATCCTTCATGGCAAACACCATACAAGATGTAGATTTAACACACTACTCGTGTCAGAAATATTTCAGACAATAAATGTATAGCTAATAGGTAAATAGAAAACAGTGTAATTACAATGCAGATGGAGGGACCAGTCAGCTCCTACAATCTAACGCAACAGAGGATACGATATATAAAAACAGAAAGTGGTTTGCTGTAGAGTAAATTGGGGTAATATGGATTATTTGGATATAAAAGGATTATCTTTATAGAAGTTAGGAAAAAAATACCAAAGCCTTAAGTCTTAGATTGACCTGCAAGAAAATGTTAAAATGCTTTGACAACTAAAATTCAGTTTAAATTGAACCTTCAGGACCTTTTTTTCTTACTGCCCTTAGCAAGGCTATTCTATATTAAGCAAAGTTTTTTTCTTGAAGTATTCTACTAGAAAAATCCTGCACTGTCAGGAGACCTTGAAGATCTCAGATACTCACCACAACCTATCTAGGAGTCAGCTATTCAAACTGTTACAGCTTATCCAAAAAGTCTGTTTCTCACTACATACTGTCTGTCCTTGTCCAGTCTGGTGCCACTTTATTTTAATTGTTTGAACAGGAACACTGAGGAATTTTTGAAGACAAATTATAATGCCTAAGGATGTCACAGTTCAAAGGGCCTACCTTAAATGGGTCATCACATACAGTGAAATCACTGATGCTTTGTACATCACATACAAAAGTTATGGTTAATCACATTTAACATTGAAAAAGTTTCCTTAGCACCACAGCTCCATCTGACTACTCTTACGTGTTCAGCAAGTCTGCATACACAAGAAGCCATCAAAGCTGGAATTCAAATTAAAGTGGTTTGTCAGAAAAGCTGCACAGATGTTTTAATACCACATCCCTTGCTTCAGTGGCAGTAACTACATTTATGTGGGGATAAAAGGCGTCAAGTAGATTCGAGACATTCCATAATCTGTCTAAATTAAATTCCTTACCCAGCACATAACCCAAACAACATCCCAGTAAAATAATTTTAGTTAAGGTAAAGACAGTATCATAAAGATAACAGATTTTCAGATCTGGCTTTAGTCTCAAATACACTAGTTACTAGCTTAACAAGAACATAGGCTTACTCCTGCTCGAAAGGTCAGTCAAGAATTATCGTACCCTGCTCCTGAGACAACCAAGACTACACAAAATCCCTTTATTCACAGGTAGAGACAAAACCCAGACAGATACCTGCACAGATATCTAACAGAGCAGCCATATTCATTTTCAGAGTAAGAGCCTTCTGTACAACTACCAGGCAAAAGGATGTAATATGTCCAAAGTCCATACAAACCAGCAGTCTTAAAACATCTGAGAACCAATTACTTTGACCAACCTGTTGCCACTCCCACATTTTCTTCAATTCTCAGAAACAAGCGTCAAGATAAACTTTCAAATCAAAACTCTAATGTTTGAATGCTTAATATCTAGAGAGATTGGATGAGAACTTCAATTCCTCCTGAAGAGTTTCAAGTAGCTTCACAATTTTTTCTGTAGACCCTACTGCTACAACATGAAACTATTTTTCCATGGAATGGCTATGATCCAAACAGAGACCTCAGTACTTTCAATAGAAAGCTTTGTTGAGTAAGTCTTCCGAGAGAGACCAATTCCAAGACCTCTTTTAATAGGGGATCAAAAGGTGCTACTGTCATTACATAGTTTTAAATCTCTTTAAAAATGAGAAAAATTCTTAACAGTTTTCTTGTTACCACCAAGTTTTGTACCATCTTTGCATTTCTTAGTTGGGGCCTCAACTGAATTATTACACGAGGCAGGGAGGGAAGGTAAGCCCTTTAACCACTCCTCATTTTCTAATTGTTCACCAAAACTGAAGGCCAAACATAAGCACCTGCTGCTGCAGCAGCACCTCAGAAATACTGGAAATGGGCTTCATTAAGCAGCAGTAATTAATATAGGAGTACAGAGTAGCGTGTTTTAAAACTCCAAACTTATGATTAACTGCACCTACACTGATACTTTACAGCCTGCAATTGTGAAAGAGGGACAAGACCAACAGGCTGCCCAATAAGCAGGAGCTGGACAGGTGAATCAGGGTTACCATCCTAGCTTCAAAGCTGTTAGCAGGCAAAATTTATGAACATGCTGCTTCGGGATGAGCTGCAACATATCTGTCCATCAGAAACAGACATTCCCCCTTGTGATTTCACTTTGCAATTAATAAAATCCAGTCTGCATTGCAAACAATGAACTGGAGTTCCCCCCCCCCCGCTTGCCTGAGCACTTTAGCTACTAAGGCTGCTAGGTTTTTTTGGTGCTATTTTGATCTCTCCAATGCTTCCAACACATACTGAATCTCACAAACTTTCTTGCAATTTCCTATTTCAAAGTATGCTTTCTCAAACAGACCTGGATCATAATTAGTCGCCTCCTGCTGAAGGTTCACATAACCAATCTGTTTACCTCTCCATCTGCAGGGCAATTAATGGTTAATACAAACCAAACCAAGATAGCCTCAGCACTTTCAACATACTAAATTGCTGACTCAGTCCAAACAACTTCTTCAGGATTAGTCATACATATAAGGCTGTAAGGTGGAAAATGAAATTTGTGCCACTATGAACTCCTGTTACGTCAAATGACTTCTGTATGCTTACATTTAAATTAGGACTTTGCAAGAGATCTATGGGCAGTGTTCAGTTTCATAGACAAAGGATGCTTTTCTCCAAAATTCACGTTCTTTACAAAGACACAGTGGAATAGTATTATAAACACCTTGTGAAACCTTAAGATCACAGAAGAGACAGCTACAAATATCCAGAATTTTATTTTTAAAAATTGAGGTAATCCAAGGTATAACTGCCTTTTTCTATATCAGCTCCTGCCAACCCCCTTCCTTCCCAACTTTCCGCTACGCAGGAGAAGCAAACAACATTAGACATAGCACAGACCTGGCTCTGAGCTAATTAAAAAGGAATTCCCTTACAATGTGCTACATACTAAACACTAGAACAAAACTAAAAGCAGTCAAGTACTATTCTGATTATAGCTATGTTTAGATTTTTTGCACGTTTTACATACATTTCTTTGGACTTTTCCACTTCCTCTGCACAATCATGACTACCACCATAAAAAAAAACCCAACACAAACATTTATCTAACTGCAGTCTTTATGACAACAGTGTAACAGTGCTAGTGGCCCTATTTCACTTAAACTCAGAACATCAAGAGCCCAGTTTGATGTGAAAAATCCAAAAGGTATTTGTAAAGACACAAACTCCTGTATTTTAAACTACATTAGACAGAAAAGGATAAAGATAATTGCCAGGTCTAGTAAAAATATAAGTATATATATTCCATTCTATTCCATTCTATTCATGTGATTTTTTCCCCTCACTGCTTATGGGAAAGCAGACAGGCTTTGACAATGGCATTTGCTTTTAAAAGAATAATTAAAAAACACCTTTGAAAGGTACAAAATTACTATAACTAAAACCATTTGATCAGTATATTTTCAAAGATGTTTGCATCAGACTAACTACAACATATCTGTATGAAAGCTAGTTCTCTGTTATAGGAACACTGAGGTTAATAGCTGCAGAGTCTGCTGCTGCAAAAATAGAGGCTGCTGTACCACAAAAGATTTTCTCTTTGAAAACTTCAATTCCTATTTCCCCAGATAAGTTTGTCCTAAGGAGGCAAGTCTTTTCTGAGGATATTAAACTTTATTAGCTTAAACAGTTACTACACAAACAAGGGAAATTAATTGTTGTACAGCTTTCTATCTTGCATTTCCCATGCTGAGGGTTTGACTTACACATACCGTACAAAAAATAATTCTATATTTGTGAACCATAAAGCCAACACATTGCAAGTTGAACAAACTGCTTCATATGGCATCATATGGATGCTAACACAGACTACTGGCAGGCTAGAAGACGGATCAAGTCTTTACAGTTTAAGAAAAGTTTTCAAGTGTAGTTTAGATAGTGTCACTTATTTTAAAGCTTTATTATCTGAAAATTATTTACTTGGAAATAATTCCTCTTCATGAAGACACCTGTCTCAACACAGTTTTTAGGTCCTTCCTTCATAACTCTGAAGTACAAAAACTTAAGACACCAAGGGATGCAACAAAGCAAGTGCTTTTCTCTGAAGCATCTGTACCATCTTGGCTGGAACTGCTTAAGCAATTAAGCTCAAGGCAGACAGTTAACTCAACTTGAAGCCCAGGTGGTTAAGGTATACACCAGACCGGCAACTGAAAGCAGGATCTTATGACAGGAATCTAGTGGTGCTACCTGGTGTATTAGCTCCATGTATCCTGGTAAAGAGTTAAGAAGTAGATGATCACTACGTAAATATAGAGCACTACCAACATATTTCTTCCAAAGACAACTTGAAAAAGTGCAGACCATTACAGATCCAAACTCCAGAAGAGTTACAATTAAATTAAATTCAGTTGTATGCAACATATAATTATAATTTTAACCTTAATTTTAGGCACTGTCACCAAGTCTTGCACTGAACACTGAAATACTATATTGTTGTGGCAGGATTTTTGCCAGCAATGCCCAGATGGGCTGCAAAAGTAAGCAACATGTCTCTTCATGTTATTTCACCCAAATAACTCTCCAAAATGACTTCTCTTTTGCAAATTCACCTCACTGCTACTATAGTGTTTGGATTTTTAGTTAACATGGCATGAGAACATACTCCTCTAATGCTTTTAGACTAGAGTTACTGAGAAGAGGTAACAACTATTGCTCCATTTGCAGATTCTTTGCTGAATAAAATCAGAAATGCTCTACAGGTTACATTTTCTAAAGCAAAACACTCCAAAGGCAATGCATGAAACTCAGTCCTTCCAACTACTGTTAGTAACTTCAGAAGGTTCTTTCTATCCAAAGCTGCACAACTGCAATAACCAAATTAGACCTTCAAGTAATCCAGTGGGGTAAATTCACTTCTTAGAAGGTAAGAGGAAACAGCAAGAAAGGAGACTAGACAACATACATCTCCTTGACAGTCAGGATCAAGGAAAACAACACTTAACATCCACAACCTACAAGGCACCATAACCTCATATTACCCCTCATCAGTAAGAGCTACAGAAAGTAGCTGCAATGCCACAAGTCTTCTGTTAAAACACCTTCTGTCCTTAAGTTTCCTCTGCACCACTTTTTTCAGGTAAAGCGGCATACTTGTCATAAAGTGATCAGTTGGGTTCTCATAGTTAGCTTATACAATACCATTAGTGCTAGTCAGACACTGAATACAAGACAAAACAGATGAAGCCAAGACTCCTCAACCAATTCAAACTTTTTTTCCATAGATGCCAACAGCAGGAATCACGTAGGAACCCTGAAGAAAATGTGGCAAATATTCCAACACAACTGGGAGGGACGGGGAGGGGGGAAGCACAACAAAACAAACTAACTTTAAAAAACTAAATATCCCACCACTCACAACAACAACTTTAGGCTATTATCTGGAGTCTCCCAGTTATACTGTCACCAGTCACAGTCTTATTAGATACTGGGGTAATGTGAGCACGTGGCTAGATACAAGTAACTTCTGTACTTCCACTATTCAGGAAGAATTAAAAACCAAATAATGTCACACTTGCTTACAAAAAAAATAGTGAAACTAAACTGATAAAAAAGGTAACTTAATTCAGCTTGGTTTCCCCAGTAACACAGTCAACCTTTCTTATCTCTGATGAATGTGTCCATACATGTGATGAAGTGCACATCACCATGACCCTTGATCTCTGCTTGACAGAAGTCGTCATTCAAGGCTCAAGATATTTTGTTACCCTACCACGCCTGACTGTCCAAAACCCATAAAGGACAGCTAGGCTAACAGCTATACTTGCTATCTTCAAGAGCACACACTGATGACTCCCAGACTCTCAAACTGTAAACCTGACACTAAACTAGAAAATGGCCATTCAGATGAGATTGCAGAAGAAAGAATTCCTAAGGCTTTGACACCAAAGCAAGAGATCACACACCAATACATGGCTGAAAAAAACCACCAATATTTATCAGAATATAACCTATCACAGACAACTTGCATTATAGAAAGTCAGAGAACAGGGATAATTTAAGTCCATCATGATTCTGAAGCAAGGAAAGTGTTTTTATTTTTAAAATATACATCTATAAACACCATCAATACATTAATGAGAAACACACTCTGAGTTCCCATCATCTAAACCAACCATGTGGATTTCAATACAAGAGTTTTCGCTGATGGATATGTGAATTCCAAAGGCCACAAAATCCTCTTTAAAGGACTCCAGAACAGCATCAGCCTCCGTAACTCCCACTAGACTTCCCAGGCTCCTTGAACTGCATATCACCTTTTTCATATTGGCTGCAAGGGCTTCTAGCACACAAGCACTACATTAGTGAATTCTGCAAGCCAGAAGAAAACCACTTCTGAAACACAGCATACCTGGAAGCAAAAGTGAGATCTATGCAGAAAAAAGCAACCTGTTTAAAGTGGTTATATAGGGGTTTTTTGGTGGGGTGGTTTGAGGGGAAATTTTTTTTTTTTTGTCCTGCAGAGACTAGGAGATGGCAGTGTTGTCAATGGCATTTATCTAGAAGTGACAACCACAGACATTAAAAATATCTTCATCGGCCCCTTAAAGTAGAATGGTTTTTTTAGAGCAACAGGCACAACTTCTCTCAAGGTTGGTGTAGCAGGTAGTTTAACTAAACATGCCCAATTTCCCTGTTTGTTGAAGGGTATTTTTAGTGTAAAGTACTGCATTTACACTATCACATAATTTAAACACGGCATATTATTGCAAATTTGTTTTATTTCTAATTCAGTATCAGTCCTATATAGTAGTCTTCACTACTCAAGAACTACAATCTTGCTTTACATTAGTTTTCTACAGAGAAGCTATTTTAAGTTAATGACCTTGCCTATTCTCTCATTAAAGTGCCTTTTCAATCATGTACTTAGCAGTGAAGTTTTTTTTTAAGGCACTTTGTTTCACATTATGCTCAGCAGTCCATGCAACACATTGCATTTTGCAACCAAATAGCCAATGGCCCTTGGCAGGCTTCCACTCCAACTCTCTCAGTATTACTGGAATAAATCAAGGCTTATTTGCACATGGACGGCATCAAAAACACTCTGCAACCTGCAAAGTCAAGTTAACCCCCCTAATTATCAGTGTCAAGTAGATTTATTATGAATCTCATTACACTTGATTCACTGTTGGCTAGGATCGTATCAGGTATCTTAGTTTTTTGTTATTTGGGGGTTTGTTTGCTTGTTTTGGTTATTTTTGTGGTTTGTTCCCCCCCCCACCCCCCCGAAATCCATATTGAAACACAAACTGAGAATTGTCAACTGGTCAAAAGACCACTAGGTAATAGTCTGGATAAATGTTCCTGCTTAATAAAGCTACAAAAGGAAAGGAGACAATTAGAAGATTTCAGACCAATCCTTCTGGCTACTTTAGGAACAGCATCAGTAGTTGAAGCATTATCATCAATATGAGGACTTCTGTAATATTCTAGAAAAATTCTAGCTTCACCTGAAAAAGGAATTTCCACTTAAGTGGTTCAGCTTCATTCCTCTCTTTCAGTAAGTCATAGACTGTTTCTAACAGTTTCATAATACAGTTTTATTTCAAGTTAAGAGTAATGCTTATGGCCTTTTAAACTAACAATTTGGTCACCAACTTGTGATCTCAGTGACTCCTGATAAACTCACAGCTGTTGGACTGAGTATTTATACATGAAACAACTGACGTATTTCCATCTGGTCTTCATGACAAGAGGATGACTATATAGAATGGCAAATCACTACTGTTTCCAAACAAAACTCAGGGAAGAGGAAAGGGAAACTGCTGAGTTGGACTGCCCTTGACCCAGGACAAACCAACAACTCAGCTGTCAACTTACATTTCGGTCATTTGAGAAGCAGCAGAAAGTATACCTGAAATAAGACACCCTATTCAGCTGAAGCTCAATCTAGTCCATGGATTTTCCCTTCCTGGAAAGAGATTTGGCTTCAGAAGGGAGAAGGCAGGAATGACTATAAGGCAAATTCCCAAGAGAATTGTAAGCACATTTCCATGGGTAAGATTGATTTACCAGCTGGAAAACCTAAGTCTAAAAGAAGGCAGCTCCAGGAATCAAAATTAGATGCAAGTTTTAACCATGCTAGTAGTAGTTCTACAGAGGGTAGATGAACACAGATACAAAATCACCTTCATTCCAGAGGGCAAAGAGGAGGCGGAGACAGGGAAATCGTTGTTTTGCCAGATGGCTTACACAGGGACCACAGGAGGATTCAGGAAGGCCAAAGTTAAAAAATAAAACAAAAAAAAAACCCCTACATTGGCAATGACTGATACAGTGTTCTGTTGTGGGGGGGTGGAATGAAAATACTTCCTCAACAGGTAAGAAGCAAGAACAATTACCATTCCCATACAGGAAGAAGAAAAACAAAGGACACCATTTCCCTGCATATTATTGCCAGAAAAGATAAGAACAGAAGTTAAAGGGAAAGTGGAAATAGCATTCTACCCAAACTCATTCTTTCCATTCTGAATTCCAATGCCAACTTCCTCAGATTTCATGCTCCAATTAAGTGACAAAATATACTTAAAACATCACTACATTTACAGCCTGCTGCATTTTAACTGCATTCATCCACACCAACTTAGTTAACATGATGATCAGTTGTGTCATTACCTGGTATTTATCAATGATTTTAGATAAAGTAGTTACACTCCTTCAAATTTTACAAGTTCATCCAAACCATGTGGTTTGTTGCAAAAAAGTTACTGAGATAAGAAGTTGAGCAACATAATCTTGGATGTGATACAACAGTAAAAAAAAAAAAAAATCACACAACACAAGCATACTTTAGAAATTACTATTATCTTATAAGCTGCCACATTAGAAGCCCAAACTGTTTTCTGACAGAGGTCAAACCACTGAAGAACTGCAATGAAGCCAGCCTTCAGTTAAACAATTCAGAACACCTACCAGCAATATGCAGTAATAGTTAAATGAGGTCACCATAAAAAGAATTTTGGAAATTAAGTTTGCTGATGTGGAAAATACCACTAGCTGCTTCAGCACAACTGATCCTGGCTTACTTCCTTTAGTTAGCCCAACACAACCTAAAGCTGCTCAAGCTTTCTTCACAAAACTAAACCCTTTCTTTGCTTCACCATTTTATGTAATTACTGTTTGCACTACTGCTAGCTTTCATATGTAAAAAAAACACTACACAAGTAGTTGCAGATTCTTCTGAATCAGTTTATCATCAACCTTCAATACAAAACCCTATCACTTTCACCATTTGGAATGTATGGACGCTTTCTCCCAGGTGACAGGGAATAATGGGATCTTACATGAGTGGTTTATCAGGCAGAAACCATTTATAGCATATGTATATTAGTTTTCCCAACTTCTCTACATTTGGGGCAGTAACACTCCACAAATTTTTTCTCACTCTTGTTCAAGTCAACACTTCAGAACTCTTCCTCTATGTATCTTCAGAAACAGATCCAGAAAAGCTGGAACAGCTAGCTATTTACCATTAAATGGGTCATGGATGCTGGTTTGGGATAGATGTCTCTGGTTCCAAAAAACACTCTTTCAAACACCTAAACTACGGTCATAAATTTTTTACCTCAGAGATGAAACATGCAGGTTCATAATCTATGAAACACACAACAAATAGCAACAAATCATTCGTCACTGCCCATATAGCTTAAAGGCTGAATACATACATAAAATGCTCAAGTAAGTTATAAAAATATTTAATCCATGTCTGTAAAAAAAAAAATGAGGAACCGAGATGTCAACAGTAGGTAGCTTGTTCAGAAAGGTATTATTAAACTAAAAACATAAATGGAGGTACTTTGTAAAGAAGCAGTGATGAAATCCACAAACTTTAGTACAACAATTATATTAATGATACTTTCATGAACTAGCCATTCATAGCAACAGGAATTTTCAGAATCATTTAATTGTCTTAAACTTGTCTGGTCCTAAAACTTTAAAATTCATGTCATGTACATCCCAAGAAGTTTTTCCTGCTATTCCTCACCTTAGTCTTGTAAATGCCTTTTCAACTCTGAATGTTCCTTAGAAGAAACCACTTAAGACAACAGTAATGACAGATTGAGGTCTTTAACATCAATAACTCAAACTTCTGTCTGCTTAGTTTTCACCTAAATTTGAGAAGTAAGATTTCCTACTGGATGGGAGGAATAAAAACATGATTTTGGAACCCTAGTCCAAAGGGTCAGAGGCAGCTGATTGTTTTTCTTATTTGAAGTGCTATCATATACATTTAACCATGTTCAGTTGCTCTGATACACTCAGATTTGTGCTTTATTTCTGTTGTGGCACTTTATTTACCATCCCCGTACATAGTTCTACAACAAGCCCTATATCCCGTTTGATACATCTATGCAAATACCTTGGAAACTCCAACCACGGGAAAAATCGCCCATGTGTCAAAAAAGCAAAAAATGAACGGACATACTACATAAATCAAACTCATCTGGACAAAACTATTTTCATTACTAACATCCAGATAGAAGGGTTAAACTATAGGACCATTTTTAAATAGTTGCATTACAATCTAAAGCAACTAGAAAGATTTATTCTCCTACACAGACAGAAAAAAATAACATTCTCTTGTTTAGGGAATGCAACTATTTGATCTGTACGTGAAACTTACTTCAAGCACAAATGCAATTCAAACCAGAACTCTCTGGGATCTTTTTACTCTCTGCAAACATAAGATGATTTCATCTTGAGAGGCCAAAATTCCTTGTTCTTCCTCCTCGGATTTCTCAATTTATTTGGTTGGGTTTGTTGTTTTTTTTTTTTTCATTTTTGTTGTTGTTGCCACCACAAACAGCAAAAACCACTGAACACTGAGGTAAGTAATCTACAAAACCAAAAGGGAGTTCATAGGAAATAAATACATACATGTACTTTTTCATAAAGGAAGCTTGAGTATTACAGTTTGGTTTTTTTTTTCATGAGAGCTCTTCATGTATAAACCACACACAATCTATTAATGTACTACAGCATTTTAAGTCTTCAGCAGCAACCCCGAGCTTCTTTGTTAGTTAGGGGTTTTTTTATTATCATTATTATTCCCGAGGGTAAATACTGAACCTCTCAAGATACATTCAGGCTTATATAATGAGATCAGCTACAGCAATCATACCATCACCTGAATTGGCTCATAGTTGCCATCAAGGGGGGGGATTGCAAAATCATATTCAAGTGCCTTGTGTATTCCCCCCTTTCCCCCTAGATACAAAAGGGCCTGAAATGCATTCTGGTTTTGAGCTGCTCATCCACAGGAAAAAAAAAAAAACCACACCACAACAGAAAAAACACACCAACCAACCAAACATTCTAAAACTAAACTTTTTCTTATTTTTGCATCAGACATTTCTGCAGTTTCTCCATTTCCAGCACACTATTCCTGGCAAACCTAACACACCACTACGCTCCAAATCATGCAAATAAAAACCACACCCTCAAAGACCATCTACATACTGAAAGTCTCTACTCATCTACATCCAGAGAGGGCAATGTAAGAAAAAGAAAACTTCAATCACTTCTCAGACAGTATTTCTTACTGTAGGATATTTGTCTGAATGGTTTGCTTCTCAAGAACTCTCCAATGCAATTTAATCTAACATTTTTTCTTTAGTGAAGACTCAAAGGCTCTAAGTCAAAATCAGCTATAGTAAAAGACAACACCTTGTTAGCATCTTCCACTTTTATACAGATACACAACCTGTATTCCCCAACTGAAAGTATGCTGTAAGCAGCTGAATAGAGACATAAATCAAAAGTAGTTTTATGTTAGGAAAATATCTCTAAGAATAAAAACCTCAGATAAAAGAAGCAGATCTGAAAACAGACTTGGTAACATTTTGCAACTTTTAGGCAAAACCTGGTAACAGTTCAGAAAGTGCCATTAACAGATGCATATTACATAAGTGTACACAGATTTGCAGATCCTTAAGATAATCAGTCTGGATTGCTGAAGCTTTTAATAGCAATATTTGTGGGTTATTCTTTGTATGTCATTAGTCTTCGCCAGCACAGAAGCATGCAAAATACACTCAGACAGGGGTCAAACTTGCCAGCAACAGTTAAAGCAGAAACAAGTCGCAGGGTTACTCTGAGAGGAAAGCATCCAAGGAAAACTGGGTAACATCATCAGCAGGATAGTCTTAAACTCTCATAAGACTGTATTAACGGGCCAAAACCAGATAAAATGCATAAAATTGTTGGTATCAGCTTTGTAGTGTCTTCTGTTTAGCTCAGCATTCCTACACAGTTGTTTGATTTGCCACAACTGCATACAAAGATATCAGTACTCCTTTTCAAATGTTTCTAAATGGTGGTAAATGGACTCTCAATCACTTAAATGAGTTTTTCCATTTGTAGCTTTTTGCTTTAGGTTGCTAGCCCCAAATCTGCTATCAGAACCCGTGATCTTCAATTACTGTCACAATGACATTAGAAATGACCAAAACCATCCAGATTAAAGAGATGATCCAGAACTGCTAAACCAAAACAACAAAATTTATCTCATATAAGGGGTCTAATAAAGCTTATTTCCCACATCATCTGCTATCCTAAAGCAGAAAGATAGCAGTTCAGTGAATAGCTATTAAGTCTCTATCAATGACTGCTTATTAACAGATGTGATAAGACCAGAACCATTATGGACTATGGCTCCAAACATAACTTGTGATGTGGATGTTACCAGAGCTGCCAAAGCTTCCTCTGTTCTCAATCTTACCAGTAATGTGCTAGGGAGAGCCCTGCTAACCACTTGCAAAATTAGAAGACTTTAAAGCATCACAGCAACCTTGTCCTGAGAACAGGTACTCCAGAGAATTGTTGCCCAGACTACTGCCAACAGATGAGCCAGAAGACTTCAGAATCATGTTCTCCAGCAGACTGAGTATGAGAAGAAATGGTATCGCTTAGATTAAAACACACAACCCTGGGGAAAGCATTTGTTCCAGTTTCATTGATGTATCACTTAAAAACTCATAGGTATTTTAGTTATAAGGTAGATGGTCATCACCTATAAACACACTTTGTGGAGGATTTCTACATTCTAAGTATGTAGGTAGCATTCCCAAAGATTCTGCTTGGACTTAAAATGATAAATGCAAGCTTATCAAGTTTGCCTCTAAGTGATTTAGAATGAGTTATCCTCATAACTGCTTTCTTCTTCAGATAGATATTAATACTTCTATAGCTTCTGGAAAACAAACAAAAAAACTACCCATACAAGTCCACTTTTTGGCAGGCTGCAGTTTCCTTTGCTGAAAAATAAACTGAGAGCACACTAAGTTGCTTCTGATCCAGGCAAAGTGATATACACTGCTGTTTGGAATTACCCAGGCAAATCTGGAAGTGCTTTAGAATAATCTGGATATGTGCAATGCACCTGTCATCACCGTGTGCTAACAGCTAGAATGAAGTCTGGATATACATTTGAGAATGGACCTGAATATTCTGCAGGTTGTGGACAAGAAGTAAGCAAGCTCCCTCTCTCAAAGATGACCTGAAGTGAGCCACAGATTGAGTCCTAGCCATCTCTTCACTTCCCTTAGCTCTCCCAAATGGAATTATGATGGCAACCAAAACCACACATTGAGAAGTACTGGTATGACAATTTCTAAACAAGCTGAGGAAGTTGGAAGTGAGGTAGAATGAAGGGTATCTGTAATATCTTGACCAGAGACATTCTAACACTATTTAAGGTTCAGTACACAACCTAAGTCATTCACAAAATCACCTAGATCATCCTAGGGACTGTAAGCAGCTTCCAAAAAACTACTTATGAAGCCAGTATAAAATATTTATTAGGACAATAATTTTAACATCATATTTGAAAAGATTTTCAGATGGCTCATGTTAGATATAAGCCTTCAACTACTCCAAGAAATTAATTTTCAAGCAGCAGTACTAATCCTGATATTTAGGAAGCTTCAAGTATACTGGAAAAGTGGTTTTTTTCCCAGACACGGTGTACACACATCATGATCAAGTGAAAACCATGGGATCATTATGTTGCTTTAAGAGTCAAAGCCAGTAACTTTATACCATAGCAAAAAAAAAAAAAAAAAAAAACAAACAACAAACCAGCCAACCCTACATGCTCTGCAACAGAAGGTCTTATGCCCAGCTGCAGAAGCACTGAAAACTTGCATGATATTGCTTTTCCTTATAGCCCAAAGGTTAGAGTGATTATGTAGAATAAGGCAATCTTGAAAATGTAAACTTAAAAGATTCAAACAGAAAAATACTCAACTTTTATTTCAACTTGATGACTTAGAACCACCAATTAGTGATCACAGAAAAAAAGATACTAATCTTTACAGGAAGTAAGAATTTCTGAAGAGATGAATGACAGGAAGCATCAAGCATTGAGGCTGCCACTGCTTAGCACAAGCTTTGTCACACATGCAGTACGGAGAATCTGGGTGACAGTCGAAGCTGTTGTGTTTAACAAGCTGCTGGTATGAAAAAAAAAAAAAGGGGGCAAAAGAAAAAGAAGATGTGGCCCCATGGGGTGTTACTAAAGGTACCGAATTGACACTGCCCCATGCACTGCATCCATGGAGACTACCACAGATCTATTACTGCTTGTTTTATTTATTACTCTGCTAGATAGTTCTCAAAGGACTCTATGCAGGATGTCTCCAGGGAGTTTTATCAGGTGAAGTTTCTTTTACCTATCAAAGAAAGATTGTAGTCCTGATACTGTTTGTTGGCCCTCAAAAGTTTTATAACAAAACTGTTTTTATTTTAAACCACAACAGCCCAAAACGAATCTCATTTAAGAGATTTAATTCTGCAGTTAAATCCACCCAAACTGACAACTAAGAACCTGTTTGTTTCCGTAAGAATTGCTGCATTTTCACATTGTATTTATCCAATTCTATTTATTGCCTCTCAACCAGCCAATACAAATTGAACCACAGCAATCTCCAAAAGTGATATCCCTTTGAGGTAAGATTCTTTTCCTAAGTAGAGGTCTCCTAACAGCTGCAGCTCCAGAATGTACTCTAAAGCTCCCTTCTCGCTTTCAGGGTCACCTTTGTAAACTCTGAGTTATCCTGACCACTGTTTATATATCTGCAGGTAATTAGTCTGGCTCCTCTCCCATATCATTTATCAAGCTGTCAATTGTATCAGTTACAGCACAACCACTCAGGAATATGGCTGGTTTTTGCTCTCTGAACAAAAGAGAAATTTTCACATCAGAGATTTAAAGCCAGTAAGTAACAGCAACTTGTTCTACCCTATGAAAACCAAAAGAAAATTTAGACTTTACTGCATAACACTTCAAGTTCTCTACATTTGCACACTTTAAAACAGTTGGAAATCCAGTGCAACCTTAAAGAGCTGTAAGCCAATTATACACACGGCTTTAGAGCTTCTTGCTTTCAGTATTTCGGAACTTGTAGAGCTGAGAAAAGAAAGAGCTAATAAGGACCAAATAATTTTCACAGTGATTGTCACATACCTTTATTAATCTACATCTGTGACAATTATACATCTGACCCAGAAGTAACCATGAACAAAAGGCACACTGCTGCTGTTACTGTGGCTGTAGCCACGTATAGTTAATGCTCACAGATAAGCAGAGTATTTTAAACACTGATAGGAAGTACCAGGTAGGCATGTGAGTCATCATATTGCATTAGACTTTCCTTTCTGTAAAAGTTTTATAAAATATATTTTTAAATACTCACAATTAAGCCACAAGTAGATCTTTCAAAGAACGTTTATTTCAGGATGTTGACTATTCCTCCAGAACTAGCAGAATATAAGCAATCATTTTCCAACAGCACTTAACTGACAGAGGAATTCCATGTCCTCTTACTGCACAAAGGTTTTGATCTGGCTTTCCATTTTGCTTTAATGTAGCTATGTGATTGTTCATTAGAGGTAGCATCTTTCAGTCAGGCCTCCTAGTGAGCACTATGTAAGTAGCTTTAAAAAAAATACCTACAGGATGCCACAGATATATGATACAAGACCTTTTTTGGTTGTCAAACTTGAACATGCAACTTCTGAAAAGTTCCCGGCTCAGTTAGTCAAGAAAGCAGAGATCTTTTTAGAATTACACTTTGACTTCTGTAAGCTGATATTTATCACAGAAAGCCTGCAATGGAGTCTATAGTCTACAGTATAGAAGCTACACTCCATTGTAGTCTGCTGACCTAAAAATCAGTATTAAATACAGCTTTAAGTCTACAAGATAGAGAAAGGTACTGTAAAATCTGAAGTGTCACTAAAGGTGAAGATATACATCATATCTAAGCAACTTCCTGTAGTGTGAGTTTTAAGTTAACATTTCACTCAGGAAGTTTCTGACATACAGAAATACTATTTAGCACCTCACTACTTCCTGCAATAAAGTGATGACCAGCTGCATTATCATTTTTACCAGAGCACACTAGACAATCTCATGGCTCCCAATCAGTTACAGCATTGTTTGTTCTCAATTTTTTTTCATTCCTACTGCCTATGTAAAGAAAAATCCATTTTCAAGTTTGAGTATTTCTACAGTACACTTGGTCTACAGTTACTAGTCTGCAACAAAATTGCATGCATAAAACCTATACGAATTCGTCACTCAGATAATTTATTACTAAAGGTAATCAAATTTGCATTCAGAGTCCCCTCCAGAAGTAATGAGTACAACATATTCTTCTCGAGCCACTTTCACCTCTCCAACACATTTCTTACTCCCAGAAGCTCTACCGCACTTAGAGACAGCCCTCAACCTCCTCTTCCCCTTCAGCACCCCACATGTTAAGCACAGTAACACTGCACTAATGCCATAGTAAGAATCACAAAGTGACATATCAGCAGGAAGACACATTTGTGAACTGTAAATGCTGACTGACCAACCTACCCTTTCTGTCAAAGAAATACAAAGGACAGGAGTGATAAAGCACGTACCAGACAAGTGGTGCTTTTCTCCAACACATGCAGTATACCAGCAATGCTTTTTCAACTGATGTAAATATCTATCTACATTATCTTTCTAACATATTTCTAAAGGGGGCTTCCTTTAAGGGAAGACACTGTCCAACCAAAAGAAGGTAAGTCTTCAAATGCCTGACAAATACACAGTTCAAAAGAGAGCCAAATTTACCTCCAGATCAAGCACACTTTCATATTTGAAAAGTTACTAATTTGATTGCTCTGGGTTATGTCGTTCATTCTAGATACAAGGTTTTGCAGTCCAGCAAGTGACTGCACCACCCTGTATTGTTCTGTAAACCAGAAGTTAAGTGACAGTCTTTGTTCTAAAACCAACTCAAACTGAAAGAGTGACTCCAAGGATGACATATTACCACTAAGATTAGGCTTTTACGGTTAACTATGTGACTCCTGCTACCTTTGGCATAACACCACATTGTATAGATAAACCTAATGCAACAGAAAAAGGCATCACATTTTAGCCACAATGTTACCTGAATTGTACAGAGGTGACAAATGTAATTTAAAAAGACTAACTAGTAACACAATTGTACAGGGAAAGTTATTTTTAATTAAAATAGAAAGCAGCAGTAACCACTTTTGCCAATTTCTACCTACATAAAGACCATTAAAGCAGTAACCTTAACTACTCCCACACTCAATTTATGAGATGTGCTAATGACAACAGTAGGAGGCACACTTGACTCAGAATAACTAGGGCTGAGATGAATCTATACAATGGGAATAAAAGTCTTTGACAGCTAACACTACACTAACAATTTCTGTGCAGTAACTGAAGCTGAGCACTGGCCCCAAGCAGCTGCTGCTGAGCTCCTCACAGCTCACCATGCTCACAGCAGGGCAGATATTTCACATTTAAACACCTGCATCTAATATTTAAAACTAGGTTCAGTTACAATTTGCTTCATACAGACAGGCCTTTAAGTAAACTAGAATAAGCCCATCAGTCACACCTTTGTTAGGATTTTGTTACACATCTATATGCAACCTTGAAATACTCAATTCCTTCAAAACAGAGCTTCCTGTCTTTCACAGCTCAAGAAAAACTAGTATCCCAATTGGGACCTCCCTTGCTGGAGATACTAAGAACACCATTGAGTGGCCCATAGAATTTCAGCTCTTTCTCCTTTTATATCCTCCACAGATCAGCGCGCATCAAGCATGAAGGGGCATCGCAAGCCAGTTCGAGAGCCTTCTCAAGGATACAGAGCAATGTTCTCCATGGTATCAGCAGCTTGGGAACTCAAGCTACCTGTGATAAACAGCATCCAAACTCCTTTTGAAAGGAAGCATATTGACATTCTCAGATTTTATGTATGTGTGCTGTAGTAATAAAGTGTATAAGTTAGGTATAGTTGCATCATTCGGCAATAAAAGGTCATTTTGCCAGAAACCATCACAAAGCCTTCTGCCTTGTCCTTGTTCCACAAGATTCCTACTACAGAATGTGCTCCAACATTGAAATGCTGTAGTTGAAGTGAGCTGAAATGAGCTGATACCTTGCTTCCATCCAAACAGGGATTTTAAAGACACTGAAACATTTCAGGTATGCTAGAAAAGCCTTAAAAGAACATACACCCAAAGACTCTGCAAAAGTACAAACTGTTCTCCCCGCATTCTGTCATACATCTTGCAATAAAGATCCATGATACACCTTTATTAACTTCAGACAAGCCATGAGAGGAATAATTTAGTTTGCATAATCACGCTAAGCAGCCTCATTCCAGCAGCACCTACAGTAGTACTGTTCAGAAGACCCTAGAGAGGTAGGACACGTAGTATGCCTAATCTTGCAAGCACATATACAGTGAAGAAAGGCTCTGCTACTGCTAAGGAATATTATTTCAAGACAATCAAAACCAACCATCAGTTAGTTATGGTTAGCATAATATACACAAAAGAAGATCACTCACACTTCTCTAATAAAGTAATTATGCTTTGAAGGTTCACCAATTCTGAGACCATGGCATTCTGGAAAACCAATGACTACTAAGTTTCAGTCCACCTTTGTGAATCCAGATCATATTTTGATAGAAATTGTGCATAATAAATATTACTAACCTGTCAAATATATATTTTCCTAGAAAAAGAAGAGGATGTACCTATTATAGCAACAAATACCAAGTTCCTCCTTTTATTTCTAGACATAAACAAACAGGGCATAATCTTAAAATAGTCTACCAGCTGTAGAGTCTAGCTCCTTTAGCAAATACTTTTAACAGCTATAACATTTATATTGTGTACAAAGTGACAGATTTGAAACAGTCTCCTTACAAGAAGAAAACTACAGCCTTCAGAATAATATAATCCACAAGGCACTCCTGTAAGGTAGTTAACCTCCAACAAAAACATCAAATATTCCCTGCCTGCAAATATTTTCATTCATGCTTTTCGCAATCTGTCATTTTAAATACTATTCATTAAATTCTTCAGTCAATTGAAAGCTCAGCAATATGGCCTTTATAAATGAGCTTCCTTATTAAATTACTTCAAAGAAGTAGACAGTTTAGACAGTTTATCCACATGGTACTGACGATAATTAAGACACTGCAATAGAGGAAATGTTAGCAAAAAGTGATTGATGCCAATCTGCCATTAGTTTCCGATCAGTAAGGAAAGTGTGAAAACAGATTTCAGGGGTTAAAGTCAAGTAACTCCAAATTTGCTAAGACTAAAATTTCAATTAAAAGTCATGTAATTTTGGTGAATTAATCTCCTCTCAGTTCAAACTGCACATGAAAAGCTTAAGCAGAGACCAACAATGGACCATTTCACTATTTGAATTTAGAAGTTATGCTTAAAAGACTGCTACAGCAAATATATAGCTAGCACAAAGGAACAGGGCACGCCTAAGGGTCACAAAGAACAAGTTTACTTCCACCAGTCTCAGTTTGACTGGAATAGATATAAAATTGCTTTTGAGGGAAATAACAGTTTGGTGCAGTTACTGTAATCAGTCGTTTGCGAGCAGCTACCTGCTTAAAAAGCCCACAAAGACTTCTGGGATTTTGACCCAATGCTCTTTTGTCTTCCCTAAATTGGACAGGGATGCACACAATAATGAAACCATACTACACAAACCCCTCTATGAATTTCGCCAAAACCCAACACTAAAAAACAAGCATTATCCTTTTAATTTAATGCTGAGGCTTTGAAAACTAGTACACCAGGTATTTGTTCCTGGTACTGCAAGCTCACTCTGCTTCTTTTAAGGTTGTTGCACAGCAACCTGCGTCTCAGTTATACAAGCTCTGACTCGCACACAACTAAGGCTGTTCTTGCCATCATTAGACTGGACTCCTACAGAACTCAGTCTCTGCTCAGGCTAGAAACTTGGTAGAAGAGTGGTGTCTTTGTCCAGTTTAATCCACCAGTCAATTTTGAAAGATTAAACATTTTTTTTAAAGCTTCAGAAAAGAGACAATTACTTTCTTCCTTTCCTCACACCTGTGTCAGGTGTGAACCCTAAAACTCAGAATGAAAAAAATAGCTTTGCAAAACTGTGATGCACTACCTGACTTTGTGTATACTCTACAGTTACGCCCTACAAAAAGCCACTGCCACAAACATACAAGATGTTTGTGAAATTAACATTTTAGTATTTTTTCTAAGAAAAACACCTAAACAAATCTTGACAAAACAAAGCTAGTTCAAGTTGACATTCACTTAGACATTTTACCTCAGCCTCCCTGCATACAAAGTATTTTTACAAACCTCCAAGCTATCTTTTGGAGGCATAAAATGCAAGATGCTCTAAGAAACAGAACTGTAGTTTTGATGAAAGCTACAAAAAAAATCTTCAGAGAACAAAGTATTTAAAAGAATTAAAAGGCAAATTGACTCTAAGGAAAGGCTGCACCATTCTTCCAAAGAAGCACCTCAGGTAAGGCCTGCAGTTCCCTGTCTGAATACGCAGGCCTTGAGCTGATCAATTTTGCCTCCTTCAAGCACACAGCCTAGCACCTGGGAGAGTGACTGTTGTTTGGTAACTCACAATTTTTATTTATTTATTTTACCTGCAACTCACACCAGGCGACTTCCACAGTAGTATCCGTATCCAGACCTTTATACACAGTTTTGAAAGAGCCTCTTCCAATCTCGATGTCAAACTTCAGGAAGCGGCCATCCGGGGAGATGCCCACTGCCTTGGTCTCAAGCTCTTCAATGTCTTCCTGCTGTGTTCTGCGCTCCTCAAATTCCCGGCTAGCAGCTGATGAGCTGCCAGCGGCACTGGTAGGGGGTAGCACAGTTGCCTCATCCTCCTCCTCCTCCTTGGGTAGTAGCGGGGCAGCATCCTTCGTGGCAGGGGGCTCCTGAGCAGACTGTCCTTCGAGGGGAAGCGGGGCGGGCGGCGGAGGCTGCTGCAGCAGCAAGGGGGCCTGGGCGGCACTGACAGCGATGCAAGAGGTCCGACTAGCACACTCGGGGGGAGAGACCAAGGGAGCGGCGCTGCCTCCCGAGACAGGGGCCGAAGGCGCTGCGGGCTGCAAACTAGGTAACTCCAAGGCCGTAGCGTTGGAGTCGCAGATCACACTACGGCGGAAGAAGCGGTGTTCGGTGGCTGCCGCCCCTCGGCTGTCCTTGTCCATGGTGTGGCGGCGGCGCCGGTACTCCTCACTACGGCCTCCGCTCCCGGCTCCACCGCCTGCTCCACCGGACCCGGAGGCTCCCTGGTCGGCGGTGGTTCCCAGCTTCTCCCCGATGGAGCTGTCCGAGCTGGAACCGTTCTTGGGCGGCGGCGGCGGGGGAGCCAGGAAGCGAGGGGCCGGGGTGCCGCTACCTGCGCCCCCCGACATCATGCCCCGGGGGAGCGCTGCTAGGGCGAGGCGGCAGCGGAGGAGAGGCAAGGCAAGGGGCCGGTCACTGAGCGGGGAGCGCGCCTGTCCGCGGTTGCCGTTGCAGCTGCAACTGAGGAGGGTCCCAAGGGCTCCTTACGGCGGAGCTGGGAGGCGGCTGCTGGGGAGGCTGGGCCGGCGGGGTGGGTCCCCGATCAGTGTCTGCATCCATCCTGCAGCGGGGAGCCGGGCAACGGGGCCGACATGGAGCACCAGGAACGGAGTCAGGACGCGGGGATGGGGGCCGCAAGGGTCGGAAAAACCCAAGCACCGGGCCCAGGAGAGGAGGGAGACGCCCCGAGGCAGGCCCCCGATTAGGGAGAAGCCGGTGTCTCGCGTGGGTGCTTTAAGGCGAGAGGAGCGACCTGCAATTACTCCCTAGGGGTGGAAAGAAAAGAGGAGAAGGTCCGGACACCCCTCGGAATGAGGGCCTGCAGAGAAGGGAGGGGAAAGGGCTGGAAGGCGAGGTAGGGAGAGGGGGAGCAGGCCCCACACGCCGGCGGCGGAAGAAGCTGCGCGCTCAGTCACTCGCAGCGGGCAGGGGAGGCCTGGGCAGGCCCAGCGCCCTCACCCTGGCGAGGTGGCAAAGAAAGGGGGCCCGGGGGCTCAGGCCCGCCTCACAGGGGCGCCCATGGCGGCCGCGGCCTCCACCTCCCGGCAGGCAGCCACCGCCCGCGCGCGGCCAGCCCGCGCTCCCTCCAACAGCCGCCGCCGCGTCGCACAGAGCCGGAAACCCTCCTCCTGCCCCCCGCCCGTGGCTCGCAGCCTCTCCTCACCGGGGGCCGCCCGTCACCGCCACAGGTGAAGCCGAGTCCGGGTGGCGCGGCAAGGAAGAGGAGGAGGGGGGGAGGAGGGAGATGGAGCCAGAGCCGCCGCGGCCGCCCCGAAGACGTCTCCGCGCTAAATGGCGACGGGAGCCCGAAACCGACACACAGGAGCGGGAGGAGGGGGCGGGTGGGGGAGGGCCGGCGTTGCCGGCCACGCCCCCTTCCGCGCCCGCCCTGCGCACGCGCGTCCGCTCATGCTGGGGAAGCGGTTGACCGCCGCCCCCCTCCGCAGGCTCGGGGAGATGGCGGTTCCCGCCGTGCACCGCGCCGCGCGCGAAGCATCACGGGAGTTGTAGTTTCCGTTGAGGAACAGGCGCGTCGCTAACCCGGGCCGGCCCGCGGACCAGCCTGTGGCTTCCCCTGGGGGAAGGAAGGAGGCTCCCAGGGTACCCAGTAGCGCCATTAGCCAGCGCCCATGTGGTGGTGGGGAGTGAGGCTGTCCTTCAACTCCTGTCCTTTCCAAACCAGAGCGGTGGCGGGGCGCGCTGCCTGTCTCGCCTCCGCCCGGCCCTCGGGGCGTCCTGAGCAGGACCTGCCGGCCGAGGCGGACTAGGCCACAGGAGGTTCAAAAGGCGCCTAGTCTGCTGTTTCTTCAAGTTCTATGTTACGCGTATTTAATATATTAAATGTTTAACTTCGTGTTTTAAAACAGCTTTTAAAATTCTTTAAAGTTATGGGTAATGATTAACTCTGCATATGTGTGGGTTGTATGAACAAGTGAGAGTTTGCCGTTTTTTTCCCAGTTTAGGTCATCTGAAGAGGCATTAAGTTTCCAGGCAACCTAAAATGCAAATATCTGCCATGTAAATGTGTGCTCTCCATTATTTAAAAGAAACGGGATTTGCAGCCTTTGTCCTGAAAAATGATCGTTATCCTGTGGCCGTTTCAACAACTGCTGCAGCTGTTGCAGTTGAATCAGGGCTGTGCAGCAACCAGAGGAGCAGTGAGAGCCTGCGCGAACGCTGACATGAATCGGGAACTTTCGGGTTAACAAAGCTTTAGTGCACACAAGTCATGCAGTTTATTTATATCATGTTCCTCTTTTGTATTAATAAAGCACAACCAAGCACTTTACTTCTTGTAACAGCAGTCTTTTGAAGACAACAGGAATGTACTGAAGGAGGAGCAAATGATTTGGTACCATGCATTTCAGGCAACTACAAATAAAAAATTTTGTTAAGTAAATAAGTTAGAAAACTATGTAAATAACATGTTGCCAACAAATACAATGCCATTTCAAATATGGGGCTTTTTTAAGTTACTTTTAAACCATCAGTTTAGAGGAAGTTGTGTGTTGCTGATGTTAGTCCTTAACTCCTTCTGCACAAATACAAATGGCCCTTTCAGAGCTCCGCAGCCCCCAACTACAAAACACCAACCTGAGAAATTCTCCTGTACTTGTATTCCTCACGTATACAATTTGATGCCACACCATTAATCAAATACCATTGTTTTCTGTATGTCTTTCTATACTACTTCTCTTTGTAACAGTAAACAACATAATGATACAGTCTTCACAAAGAGGACAAAATGGAATTCACTGTACAGGTCTTCAGTAAAGACTTCTGCAAGGCTTAAGCTTTCCAGAGCTTGTCTTCACCAGAAAAGTTAATTCAGTTAGTATATTCATTAGCGTACCACTTGAACTGCATTGGCACAAGTGTGGACACGCTCCAAAACAACACTGAACTTAACACTGAGCTCCAACAATAATTCGATTAGCAGCAAAGAGTAACTGGATCAAAAGTGATTAATTCCTAATTCAGTCTGCCACACCTCCCATACGCTGCCAGGAACAATGGCACCAACAACTGACCATCGACATCTCCCCTAATACCAAGCAAGGTTCAGCTTTCTCTCAACACTTGTATACAGGTATCTGTGCATCTCTCTAGACACCCAAATCACAGAATGGCAGGGGATTGGAAGGGACCTCTGGAAATCATCTAGTCCAACCCCCTCACTAACACAGGTTCACCTAGAGAAGGTTGCACAGTACCACATCCAGGCAGATAAAATGCAGATTCACTTGCAGTATTGGAGGGTGTATCTGTGCTAGCTTTATACCATAAAGTAAGAGTAGTAGGGCATAGTATCAGAGCTCCAGCAAAGGCTGGAAACCAAGGGCCATTTACCTACCCTGGTCTGTGTCACTCCATCTCTGTTGTTGCCTTCTGGACCTACATTAAAGCAGATGTCTGTTTTCCTCCCCTGCCCGCTGCATTTTTACTAACACTCTGAATAGGATAAGTAGAAGTAGATAGCAAACCTTCCTCCATCTTGATGCCTGATATCATGAGCATATACCAAAAATGATACAGTGATAAATCATTTCTTGTGGTGTCAGCCTACAGAGCTGTTTGGTGAATTCCACTTGCATCATCAGTAGTCTTTGGTAAGCAACTCCCAGGTGTGTACCCAGCCGTGGACTGTATGATCTACTGCAAAAGGTACATGGACTGCAGCTGGGGAGCCACCACCCTGTGGTCTACACATGTGGTTTAAATCAGACCTTGCATGTAGCTCCTCTCTTACTCAAGTGCCTTTCACCCATTGTTCTTAAATATATATTCCCTTAGTTAATTAAGTAAAAGCTTTGCAAAAGAGACCTGTAACCCAGCAGTTCATAGCCACAAGGGGCCTGAGGCAGTCTTCTACTAAAAAAAGTGTGTTAATTATGTAAAAAAGCACCTCCCTAGTGTCTGATCCAGCACATTCCTTAGACCTCTTGAAATTCCAGAAGGTTAGTCCTCTGAGCCCAACGTGTTCAGTGCAAGGGCGCTAAAATCGAGCTCTTCTCACTGGCTCCTCTTCTGGGCAGAGACAGGTTTAGCAATTTTCTCGGTGGAAAAAAAAAAAAAAAAGAAAAAGAAAAGAAAAGAAAAAAAAAAGCTGAGCAGCTGACTTGGAGGTGGGGATGATGGATTTTGTCTTCTTTGGCTCTGAAAAATGAAGTGGAATGATGTTGGCAATTATATTTTATGTGGGTGTTGTTTTAATTTTGTCATTCTAAAAAAAGATGAACGTAATAAAGAGTGTGGGCTTGCTTTCCCTTCAGTTTTATTTCTTTTAATGTGTAAAACTGTGTTTAGGCTAAATGGAAAATTTCAGTATTGCAGCAAGATTTAATAAAGCATTAAAGTAAATTCTATATGCATTCTATGTTTAGAAACAAGTAATTAAAATAGTTTCAGTGCCAGAGTTCCTCTGCCAATTAAAAATGTTTCTTTTGACCATTGCTGTAAGAAAAATACACAGAAATAAGGATCCTGACTATAGCTTAGAAATTACAGGCAAAGAGACTTAAATGATCTTTTGATTAAATCCAAAGGCCTGACACTTGACATAGTAAAAATACCCTCCTTCTGTCAAGCCTCTCTTAGTTACAATCATCCTGCTTAGAACAATAATAGTTTAAAAAATTACTCTGAATGGAGTGTAATTTTGAAGTTGACTGAAACAAACTTTTTTTTTTCTGTTTTGCTTTCTCCAGTGAAATTTCATTCACCGTTGGCATTCATGACCTGTCCATGTGACAAAGTATTAATGTGAAACAGCTATTCTCTATTTTCTCTTATGCAATACATTATGCAATGCAGAAGGCTATGCCATAATTTTGATGCATGTGATTTTATTCCATAACTTAAGTGCTCTTCAGAGCAAACTGTTCATCTCAGTTTTATTGCACATTACCAAGTTGCAGCTACAATGTCATATAACGACAGTGACAATCCAGATTTTTCTACTACAGTTTCTTCTTTTTCTTTGACGTTTCTCGAATCTAGGCTTCTGCTACAGTGTTCACTTCTGTTTCTTAATTCTGGAAGTTAGTGAAACGAAGTGTTTCAAGAATGCATGCTTGAGAACTGAGAGTATTTAACTTTCCAGATACTCTGTTTTGCTTTATTTTTTCCTCCAGCAAACCAAAAGTAATTGCAAATTTGTTCTAAACCCTTACATTTATTTTTATTTTTTATGTGTGAGTGAGGTTTTGTACTTGGAAGTAGCTCTGTGAGTCGGGTCGATTATGAAATCATTATAACTATCTCTAGAATCTATGGGCAGTTTAAGTCTTCAGACTCTGTAGTAGATGACCCATCTGATGGTGTTGGATGGTGAGTCCTGCCAAAACCTCTGAAAGTGAGTAGTCTCTCCACAAGCAGGGACTATGGGAATTGAAAAAGAGAAAGAACTACAAGTCCAACAGGGCTCAAAACTAAATATCCCTCTTTGTGCTCTTCTGTCTTAAAGAACCTGCTAGTTCTGCAGGAAGAAAGGACCATACCATGGCCAAGACACCTGAGAAAAGCGTGAGCTCTAACTAAAGGACTAGTGAAAGAGGCAGACAGATAGTACAAGGAAGACTGAATCCAGAGATGATGATTTTGTGACATTTATTACTTATTGCTTTAAAAAAAATGGCAACAACCCTGCACCATAAAACTGGAGCATAGCATGTGCTGCTTCATCAGATTGAAACCTACATTTCCCTTTCACCCACCCATCCACCCCCATTGTAGTTACTAGAATAGAAAACATCACTCTTTTTCTTTCCCTTCTTTCATCATTCTCTTGAGCTACATTAACAAATGTATTCTAGACACACGGAAGTAAACAAATGAGAAAACCACAGGAAGGTTTGTCACCTGTGTTTTTAAATGACCAACATACATTTTTCAGTTATATTAGTAACCAATTTTACTTTAGAGCTCATTGTAGACTGCACTTGTCTCCCCGTTGTTTGTATCTAATCAATCATTTTATTTTTTATTAGCATATCTGTTTATCTATGTACATCCTCCAAACATGATCCATTCAGATAAAGTCAAACAACAGGAACATGACATAAGCACATTTAAAATAACTCAGACAGTGAATTTTATCAAAGATGAGACTCAGTTATTGTTCATGCACTATTTCAAACCATAATGGCAGGTGCTGTGGCCAGATTAAATGTAATTCCTATTAGGGGCAGAGGAAAATCATTGCTCACTTCATTCTTTCTGTCATCTTCATGGCTATTCTTGCAATGTTTCTTTACACAACAAGGTTGTGAAGTAGTCTAACAATAATTAAGTGTTGTGGAAGCACAGATATTTGCTGAAATCAGCACTGTGTTCTTCCTTTTTCTGTGTCTTTAGTCATGCTCAGGATGCATCATTTTATCTTTTTTCTCCGGAAGGCTTTAGGGAATTCTGTGCTTCACGGCAGTGTCATAACACTTCTAAAGCAAGCACAGAAGCAGGGGCACTGCTTTAATGAAGAGGAGCTGTTTGATGAAGGTGGGTGGAGGGAAGTGTGAAAAAGATCGTGATGCTGTGTTTGCAACTGAATCTGTTAGTGATGCTGTGCAGCAGTCAACCTGCCCTGCTTACTGTTTGCTGCTCACAGGCTGATGAAAATCAATCACTCTCACAGCAGGTCCAGTCCTGCTCCTCTCTACATCAAAGTACAAAATTAAAATACTAGTCACTTCAGTCAAAGCAGAAGCAGGCTTAAAGTCCAGCATAAAGAACTTCCTCATGTCCTTCAAAGGCACAGTCTGGTCCAAATGCAAAGCATTAGTCTGTTCCTGTGTCATTTATCCCGGCTCCTCTACTGGAAGGTGCTCATTATTTCTGAAAGGTGTTGAGCATTCCTGAAGGATCATGAGTGCTTTCCTTGGCCACTGACAGCAGGGAAAGCAAGAGCTCTCAGCCTCTCACAGCAGGGCTCAACACCTTGCAGAATCGAGCCCTTGATAAGGCAGGGGTCCTAAAGAAAAAAGGAACATGTGATCATTTGGATGAAGGGAGCAATATAAAACTGGAGTAACCCCCTCAGATCACTTCTCTCCTTGCAAAGTACTTAGTGTGAGGAGTGATTGTCATGTTGTGCATGTTACAGAGCTGTCTGCTTGCGGACTCAGTCAGCTGCCGGCTCTTGCACTTTGTGGGGACCAGGAGTTAAGGCACAAAGTGGTAACATAACACATTCTGTCAATCCGCAGCTGATGCATGACCTACGTAGTGGTTTGTCAGTAGTGAAAGTGTTTATTGATGATATAAGCACACTGGTATTAAAAGTGACTTAAAATAAAGCTCCTTACCTGAGTGACCTCTGCTACACATGTGCAAAGTTTTCACACTCACATAGTTTTCAGTGGTGTAATTGCAGTCTAATGAAAAAATATCCAGTGTAAACAAGCTCTTGGGGACCACTGCCAGATGACACAGGTCAGAGCAGCTCTCACATTGCTCAAATCTGTGTCCAAGGCTGGGCAGAGAATCAGGAAGCTGTAGCTGCCTTGAAGATAGTGCTAGATCTTTTGCTGCCCTTGATGTTAAATGAAACACTTCAGGGAATCTACTTCACGTTTATCATGGATCTCAGGAGGCTGGTGAGTGTCTTAATGCTCCAAGTGAAAAGAGAGGAGATCTGAGAGTATTTGAAAACTGATATAAGCTAGAAAAAGTCTCAGTTTCTTCTGCATCCATGTGATACTACTTAAATGCAGACCACCCCAAGAGAAGTGTCGCAAATTGTTAATGACTAACTGTCACAAAACACCAGCCTCTCCAAACTAATGAGGTACACAAGAACTCATCAAGTAGTCTCAAATCAAGCAGAATGGAAATTAATAGTCCAACTGTCTTTGAGATGTGACAAAAATGGGTTTAGAAGTAGTTCAAATATGTATATATATGACGCCTCTATTATAACGTCTTTCTCTGAGAAACAGCTTGCCCAATCTTTCTACCTCTGATACCAACATAGAGGTTTGCCATTTCAGTACTGAAACATCAGTCTCTAAAAATATTTCTGTTCCATATTCTTGTTCTCTGAAAACAATTCCTCCCTATACATCCCTCCACAAACTATTAACTCCCACCTATAGCTAGAAAGAAAAGATGTTGTCTTCTGGAATACAAGCAACATCACATTGAAGACCAGCCTATGAAGTACAGTAGGAGTGATGTCCTGCTCAGATAACTCCTCAGATTCCTCCTGCTTTAGGACATAGTCTCAGGAAATAGGTGTGTTTAGATACAACCACAGCTTCAAAACTTTCAGCTGCACAAATATTAAGTCTACAGCAACATCAATATAAAGGACAAATTATTAAAACTACTTGATGAATCAGACTCATCACCCTGTAGTTCATGCCACCCTCTTTGGGATGCAGTGCTTAACTTCTCCTGGTGCCTGCACCCTGAAGCGTGAGCTATTTGCTCCAAGAACCCTGTACCCTTAGCAATAGCCTCTCCACTGTGGCTGGAGACAGGCACACAAATGTGCATTGTCAGGACCAAAATCTGCAAACACTTCATCTTGGGAAACAGTACTTAGTCCTATGAACAGTCCCATTGACATTTTTACATTGCACATAGCAGTAAGTGTCTGAAGGATCAGGCTCTTGGTGATTCTGTGATTACAGGTAGAGCACTTCAGATTCAAAATAATGCAGGACAGGGAAATGCAAATCATTCTGGTCTCTCCTAAAGTACTAAAAATGCCCAAATCAAACATCAGTACCTAAAATTAGAGCCACAGTCAAGTGACAGAGATTACACAACATTCATTAGAAGGTTTGCCAGGATTTTCAAGCAGAAAAGACCCGGAAGGAAATATAGATCCACTCATTAGGAGTTGAATATCACAATGGGTAAATTGCTTTTTAAAAACATCTTGCATTACAGGGAGTATGTAATCTCAGGGGAACCCAAAAGTCTCTGAGCAGCTTACACTTTTGGCAGCAGCCCAAGGTACCATGAGGCACAAATCACACAAACGTCTGGGTTTCTGTAAATTCTGAGCTCAACATCTGCACAAGCTTTCTTCCTAACTGAAAGAAAAAAAAAAAAATTCCTAGATGATACTTTGTTGCTTTACCCAAAATTCGAACATCATGTATGTTATCAGACAAATTATAGCTATTCTTTGAGTATCTATCTTTTGTGTCCCCTCACTTTACTGGGTATGTAACATCTCATGTGATAGACTATATATTGACTGACAACTTCTAGTTATGTGAA
>JANHGN010026602.1:39175-64679 GCA_024605025.1 Megaceryle maxima | reverse complement strand
CCCTCTGGTTGGCATCCTATTCCTCTGGCATATCAACTGCACCCCCCAGCTAGGTATCATCCACAGACTTGCTGAGGGTGCACTCAATGCCATTGTCAATATCATTAATGAAGACAATAATGATCAAAAATGATGTAGGTAAAAAAAATGTAAAATCTGAGAGCTACCCTACAATAGCTGTATACTTTACAGTATGAGTTTACCTTTTGTGGGCAATTATGTGCTTGTGCTGTGCACATTTAAAGGTCACACGGTTACGATTCAAACAGCTACCTGTTAAATCTTGCTTAGTTTGTTCCATCTTCCCATGTAAGACCACACAGGTAATGTATTTAATTTATTTTAAATTATTATTAGAAGTCCCTTCACTCCTTTCGTTTTGGTGTAAGTTGTATCACTTTGGACTTGTGTATTTCTCACCAGCTGCTATAGGTTTTAACTCACGTGCTTCCAAATTCAGCCTCTGGTCTTTAAGAAAGATCTCAACCATTTTCTAGTGTATTATATTTTGTATTCATTCTTCTGCATTTGTTAGAATACACATTCACTGTGTTACTATAAGGCAGAAAAAAAGCTACATCCAATTTATTTTAACCAGAAGACTACATTTTTCTTCCTTTAAAGTCATTAAGACTTAAATCTTCAACTGTTCCAGGGTAATCTGTTCTATTTTAGGAAAGTAAAGAAATAAATAGTTCTGTAGTATAAACTCCTGTCAGATGTAAGTTACATGCAAAAGTGGCTTTAAAACTGTAAGATAAAACATTGTCAAAATTAAAGGTGGTGTGATACATCACAAACATGTCAAAACAGGAACAGTTACTGCTCCATTACTTCAGTCTTTAGAATTTGCCCCTTAGCAAGCATTGGACCTTTCTCTTCTGAAAACTCCAGTCATGGAATAATGAATTATCCCTAAGTATATTATTTGATGTCCTTTTCCTTGCATTGCTATGACATAGGTTTTTAGCAAAGCAAGTCTGCAAAAAGTCTCAAGTATTTTTCTGAGGCTTTATTGGTTTGTTTTGTTTTGGTTTTTTTTCCCCTGCAGTAAATCTTCAAACTTAATGTCTGTGACTTCTAATTTTGCTTTGGCTGAAAATAATTTCTAGTTATTTTACTGACTGCTACAATTATCTCTTAATTTCTTCACTATTTGCTAGAGAAATCTGCAATTAGTCATGCTGCTCACAGAAACCTTCACCTAATTTCATGGAATGCTCCTTTTGTTTTTTCATTTACTTGGAATACTGTTTTTCTTCTAAATATTAAAAGGTGGGCTTTGAACACTGGGTGTTTTCAAACAAATCCTATGACATAAGTTTCTACTTCTGGGCAATCAAATTTTTCTTCTAATTTTCAAATTCCAGGAGTCAGTATTCAGGTATGGAATGCTGCTCTCATGCAAATCAGTGGAAATTTTGGCATTGGCTTAACTACAACTACAGATTTAGTCTGTGTTCTGTATTCATGGCTTTTAGACAGCCTGTGATTATCAGAGGTAAGGAAGTTTTACATCACCACCATAGATGTGACAGCATTATCACTAATGGACCTAAAGTGCAATTTTTCTTCCTTCTGGTTTATGTTCATGAGAATATTTTTAACATTTTTGTCCACCTAGGGAACAAATCACTTGTTAGTACATAACGTTAAACGTCTCATTTTGCTTTCTTTCAATGTTTTTCCTAGAAGGGCTCCTTTCTAATATCTTTATTACCTGTGAAGAATTTTAATTTCCTTTACTGTAGCTCCAGTATGTGGTATAGTTCTTCTTGCCTGTCTTTATGTACTAAAATTTTAGAAAAAGAGGAAAGCATAAAGATTTTAGAATATATAAAATATTATATATACCATGGTTTATACTGAAGTCAAAACACGCACACTGAAAAAAGACAGTACTAAGAAAAGATGTGGTTCTATCAAAAAATAGCGAAGTGCCCTGAAAATGTTGAAAAGACCTCAAGAAGACCTTGACGTTTGAAATTGGGCTTGCAGGAAGATAAGCAATCTGCAAATCTGAAAGCAGACACTCTATAATTAGAAATGCACTGATGACATAGCAAAAAGGTTAAGTGATCCTTGAGCAGTATCCATATAAGATTGCTTCCAAGATTAAATTTAATTACATTTATTCATATTGCTGGTTTCTTGCTGGAATTGTTATTTCAAATATTAACAGGGGTTTTATCACTTTTTCTTCCTATGATTTAAATTATTTTAGACTCTTCTGGGAAGCAGCTGTGTCTTATGCAGAGGAAGGATCTCTGCAGAAGTAATAATAATAAAATGTTAGGAGTAGTACTTGTGCAGTAGTGCCAAAGAGCCTCTGTGTTTGACCTTCATAATAGACATAATACAAATGCAGTAAAACAAAGTCCAAGCAATACAGTAATAGTAATGAAAACATTTTTTAATATTCTTTATATTTCCATATTTCCAGGTATCATGTTCCCACTTTATCTTCTCTTACCCTGGCACATTTTGGGGACATATATAATTAACCTGTGTTCCACCCTCCCATGTCTGCATAGTGAAAATCATAAAGTAGATAAAGTCAGCTCTTTTTAGGTAATCAATTTTTGATATGATACATGAACACTGGGAGAATTTCCAATAACAGCAGATGTGGACCAGGATGGAACTGCTTTTTTTGTTTTGTAACACAAATGGGGAAATGCATTGATGTGGAAAAGTTGGTATTCCCGTCTGTTGCTCTGGTTCTTAATTTTAAAAGAAAGGGAAATAAAAAGAAACTGATATTTCCACTTTTAAAATACTATAATAGTAATGCATAATCTATACTGTTACTAATGACCTATCTCTTGAAACAATATACACATATGTGAGAGAGAAAACACAAAAAAACCCTACCACTTGGTTATATGCTTGTACTTCAAAAATACTTGTTATTACCTCTTAGGAGCTTTTAAAAATATCTGCACCTATAGTCCAGTTCACAAAGACAAGTAATTTTGCAGTGTCAAGTTTTTCCTACTTTGGCCTTGTCTGCTACTGCAAGACTCTTTTCTTATAGTATTAAAACCTGTTAACTTGTCACATAATTTTCCTTTTCCTTCTTTCTGCCTCTGGAGTGCAGTGACATTGGAATTTCTATGCTAAACCAAAGTAGTGTTGCGTTACATTTTTATCTTTTGCAAAAATGGAAGTTCTCACTGTGCTCTCCTTGAGCTAAACATGTAATTAAACACAGAAGATCAGAAGAATTTGTTCTAGCCATGGTGACACTTTGAAATTTACTAGATTTAATTCTTGCAGTTTTTTTCAGATTCCTATCACGAGTCTGGAGTTGATGTGCCCATTTGAAAATGCTACTGTCACATTAGTTACTATGATTTCAATAATGTGCTTTTTTCCTTCAAGGAGATGTCCTTTGAACTTTCTGGGGTCTAAGAGCACGGGGCTATCCCAAATATACACCGATGGAGAAGACCGAAATAAAATTCACTATAATGACCCCCAGACCTATAGCAAATACCCGATCTGCTTGCTTACGAAGAGTGAGGTTTCCTTGTCTTCCTTGGTAGCTGGTGATTAGAAATAGCTAACATGCTGTCATAGCCTGATCTGGTCTTCCCCTCACCTTCTCCCTTATGGATTCTTAGTTCCACTGCCTTGCTTGTCTTTATCTTAATTTTCCATCCTCAGCTAAATATAGCTTTTAGCTTTTTTGTAGAATTGGCTGCACGCAAAAGAAAGCATTAATGAAATGCTGCAGTGATTTAAACTGCATGCAGCTCTTGCAAAGCTTCACAGAATAATTTAAAGCCTCCTCGCAATATATTTTGTCAGTGACTGGGCTAATGACCAGTTCACCCCGTATCTGCTTCAAGGGACATCCAGAATGCTGATCTGAGGGAAATTACATTTTCTGATTCAAATGCCACCCAGCCTTTATCTCAGCCCTGGTTTGGCCTTGCTGACCCAAGGAAGAGCTGCAGCACTTGGTGCTCAGTAGGTAGCAAAAGACACATGAGACGCAGCAGTTGACGTACTCTTAGTTTGCAAGAGAAAAATGGGCACTCTCCTTTTTTCCTATATACCTAGCTCTACTTTACCATGAAAAATAGCTCCATGGTGACATATCTGCTTATACCACTTGTGTATCTTCCATGATAGGCAGATCATAATTAACAGTGGTTGAGGAAATCAGACCAAACAATATAAATCTGTCCTTTAAATGAAACTTCCCAACAGAGTATCAAAAAAGAAGCAGCAGCTCAAATGTTACAGATTTTAAACAGGCACGTATAATAAAAATGCACAGTCATCTAAAATTAGAGAGGGACTTTTAGCACTGAGCTGCATTTTAAGATTATTTGAGTAATATTTCTGTGCAGTATAACCTCTCTTCAGTCCTAAAACTCCCATCACTGATATGGCTATTATGATATGCAGAAAATATTTCATTCTCTAGTTGCGCTTTGGGAAAATTGTTTATACATAGAGTTTACTGAGGTTTAATTTACTTATAGAGGACGCCATGAAAACCACTGAAACACATTAGTTACTGTGGTTAAATTTGACACTGACTGAATAAAATTTATTATTTTTTTTTAAAAAGGAATCTGACCACGTACCAAACAAGCTAGAATTATCATTGAGCAGCTCCACCTAGCAGCTCCTTATTGCATCCAGATCCCTTCTAAGAAGGCTGTCTTGATATGTTGGTCCCAGTTACATACACATAATGTGCATGCACTATGTAATTATATGAATATAAAATGTAGTTATACAAGCACTTATTACCTTGGTTCTCCAAACTGAACTTAATACATCGTAGCAGTAGCACAATTATATCAACACTATGATTTCTACTGGTGAGAGTATGGGGAAATACTTCTGAGCAAGCTGGCGAGAGCAGTGCAAGATTTCCAGTGCAAACTTGGCCCAGGGGTCTGTGGAGGGGTCAGCACAGTGCTAAGATGCAGCTGCAGCTCTAGGCAGAGCTGTGCCTGGACGGGCCGTCACGCTGCACGGGCACAGCACACATCTCACACAGGCTAACAAATAGTGTTGCATTTTATCAGAAAATCTGGAGTAAAGCTAACTGCACTTGAGAAATCTGCAGTAAAACTTGTCACTTCTCTATCAGTGCTCATAACCGATACAGCTTTGCTGCTTTTGAGACCCAAGTAATGTCTTCTGCCTCTTGTTCTGTATGGCTGTGCCTTATAGATGTGCTGAGTGAGGTGGTAGGTACCCTTGGCTTGTGAAATTGAACAGAGACACCTGCACAGGAGTCTGCTTTTGGGGCTTTATGCCTTAGGTCAGATGTGACAAAAAGAGAACAAAATCCAAAAGGGGTTGGAGGGTGTGTGTATGTGAGAAGACTGACAGGCATGTGTATAGGAGGAAAATGTTTAAACTTTGAATAAACATGTTGCCTGAAAGAGACATATTTATGTAATAATTACTTCCCTGAAGGTAACAGCTGACAGCCCTGTTTTTTCTTATTTTCTATGAAGTGCATGGCAAAACATACCTCAGTATTACAAGTTCAGTTTCACCAATACTCAATTGACTAGTGCCTTTATTTCATGTATGATCCCTTTGATAAGTCTATCAGAGGTATCAGAATAATTGCATGGTATATCTTGGTCTCTAAAAATTCACAGCAGTTGGATCAGGAAATTATATCTAGTTTAGGGCTCTATTACTACTGCTTTCATTCTGTCACATTAGTAGCACTCATTTATTTATTTCTTTTCTCCCCTTTAGACCTAAACAACAGGCAAAAATGGCAGAGTACTGCAGATTAATATTTGGAGATGCATTGCTTATGGATCCATTGGAAAAATACCCGGTAATGGTTTGGAATTTATCAAATCACAAACATCTCTGTGAATTTTTATTTGTTTCACTCCCATGTCATTCTCCACATAAGGCCAATCAAACCACATTCTAAAGGAGGGTCTTGAACAACATGAGCTGTTGGTGACTTAAGCGTGTAATTTCTGATGCAGAAATAGCTCCATAGCTGCCATTTTACAATGTAGGCTTTCATATTTGAACTAATACTTATTTTTATTATTACTGTAGACATTTCAGAAAGTATTTTTCTTAAGTGTCCTCAGTAGCCTTACTTCGTTTAATGCTGAGATTACCTCTTGTGCAAAACATATGTCATTTTAACAGGGTTTACAGAGGTTACAAAATCATCTTGCACAACGCGGGCCCTAAGAAATTCCTATAAGCTTATTACTTTTGTTGTTGTAACAAATTTCTCTTCCTTTCGGCAAGCTTGAACCTGGGGTTCCTCTTCCAAGCCCTATGGATTTAATGTACAAAATTCTGGTGAAGAATAAAAAGAAGTCTCATAAATCTGCAGATGGAAGTGCAAAAAAGAAGCTCTCGGAGCAAGCTTCCAACACATGCAGTGATACGTCTAGTATGTTTGAACCTTCCTCCCCCGGAGCAGGTATGTACTGAATCTACAAATATATTTCTTCCTAAAATACAAATGCTTCATTACAGCAGTAATTCAGTCCATTTAAATTGCTCTAGCACAGTGAAGGTCCACCAGTGTGGTCCTTCCTCGGTAGGAAACAATGCTAAGTGTCATTGATGTAGGAATCTGTGAAGGCTCATGGCTGAAGAATTGCTTACGGAGTGACCTAGAGCACAGTGATGTGTACTAACATTTATACACGCTGCCTAGGAAGTAGAGCAAGCTGCAAACTCCTCCACTTTTAAGTGCCTTTTCTATGTGCCCAAACCCAAATATAACTTTGTTCTTTTTTCTCTTGCCTCTGAGGTGTGCCTACCATCTGGTGCCCTTTTAGACTTAACCCATTGCTCAGGAGAACTGCAGTGGTCCTGCAGTGTCTTAAGATTTAGAGTAACTGTGAATGAGAGCTCTGCTCCTCAGACAGGCAAGGCCCAGCCTGCTGTTGTCTTGCATTAGGTGGGGACACATCAGGGACCTCTATGCAAAGTGCTATAAGATGTTCTTCTGTTCCGGAGATAGAAACAGGCAAAATTAATACTGCAAACAAGTATGTGTTACCATCAAGAATTGTAAGGAATGTAGCCAGTGGAAAGTAGGGCATCACATTTAACTTGTTCATTATAAGCAGAACTTTTAAAATAAAAAAATAAATAGAACAGTTAATGAAAATAGAATATTTCATGCATATGTCCTGGTAATGCCTCTGGGATCTGCTGGGGACCATTGTGACTGTTGGTATGCAAAAATTAGTAAGACGTGATCTTTGTCCTTGAAGAGCTTAAAACCAAACTAGAAAACAAAGAGACGAGCAAAGAAAAAAACAAAGTAAGGATTTATTGTAAAACACAGGAGCAGATTAGCAGCAGGACAAACGACAGAATCTGTACATCCTGATTCCCAGCCCAGTGTCTGTTTCCCGCGCTATTCTTCTTCCTACTAAGACTGAAATTTTGGATTGCCAAAAGCATGGACATTTATCCTCAGTAGTAGAACCCTTACAGAGCAAACTGAAAGCTCTACTGGAATATCAGTTCATTACCATTTACCATTTAAAAACTTTTTTCCATCACTTGTAATTTTTTCTAAACTCCAATTAATTGAGCTGAAAAATTTCATGCTGTCAGCTTGCCCCAAGCTGAATTTTAAAAAAAAAAATTAAAAAAAAAAAAAAAAAATCCTGCTTTATTTGTGGATAACATTATTTATCCTATTAGGAAGCAAAGGAGTTTTCAACTATTGTGTTAAGAAATTCTGAAAAGGACATGCTTTGGAGTAGGGCTTGGATTTCAAAGGAAGATTTGTCCTCGTGTCAGAAATGATTTAAAACTGTTTTCTTGATTTGCTTTAGACAAATACCAGGCGACAGAAAAGTAAGTGTGCATATGCCAACTGACTGCCTTCCCACACTTGAAATCAGCCCTGGGTTCCTAACTCTACCTTTTTGTTACCAGCGCATAATGAGAATTCAGTGGCAAAGCATCTGTGTCTTGATTTCTTGAGTGCTTGGCCTGTAGAAAGAATAACAGCTTTGTCTTTCAGAGGCCTCTCTATGAGCTCTATAGGAAAAGACCTGGTCTGTGAATCTAGATGTTGATGATGATGCAAGACAGGAGGGTTAGTCCCATAACAGGGTGTGTAATTTCACAAATTAACTAACAAATACTATGTCTATATTATCTCTATAACAACCTCCGTGAAGATGAACACTTGCAAATTAGAGAACACTAGAACTGAGACTGAGGCAAAATTGATGTGGTCACTGGCTTCATCCGTGGCTGCCAAAATATATTACTTGTTACCCTTCTGTTAGCCATTGTTTCTCCTTTAAGACTCATACCTCTTTTAGAGAATGCAGTTAGACAATATTTTTTCTCTCCCTGTCATTGAGTACTTGATCCTAGATGTAGCATCCTCATCTTGCAGTGAATTTCTGTGGGAGTACCCAGACTGCATATGAGCACTTGACGAACAGCAGTGAATTTATCTGAACAATATCTGTGGGAAGTGAAATAATATTAAGCCAATTTTATCTAAGGACAGCCAAGTCTGAGAGAGCTTAAGAACAGTTTAGAGCTGACTGACAAGGAATATCCAGGATCTGATTTTTCAAGAATACTTTGAATTTTTAAGTATTCAGAGCAGAGCTGCAGAGATTTCTGCTACAGCTTACAGCTATGAGCATGCAGCATGTCTGTAAATCAGATGCCAGATTTCTGTCTGTGAACATTTAAAAAAAATAAATAAATAAAAATTATTCACCATTTTATAAAACTGCTGTGGCAGGACCCCATGAAGAACATGGTTCCAGTGCTCAACAGTCACCATGACACCCTTCTTTTCACTGCCTCCTTGCTTATGTGCATATCATTATCAGCAACATGTAAAGCTGGAGCACTCCAGGCATTATGCTCCTCTAAACCCAGTACCCATTTCTTTCTGGTGCATGACAGGGGTCACACAGTTAAAGGTTGACTAAAGGGAGCCTAATTCTTGGCATTCTTAACATGAAGTGTTTCAATCCTCCAACCTTAATGTAATCTTTACATTTAGCAAGTTGGGTGTGTTACTCAAATACTTCTATTGTATAGCTCCTGCCAGGATTAACTGCTGATCTCCAGGAGAAAGTCTTGCTGATTTAGCTTTTGTGAGATTTTAAAATGAGTTTTTTCACAGCAGTGCAAAAACTGTGGCTATTTGTGCTTTAGTTGATAGCAAGCTTCACTGTGTCTCCCACCACTTGAGGTCAGATTTAAACACAAATGAACCAGTCTTTTGATATGCTTATATAACATACCATATAAAAGCTAGGTGGTGGTGTTACAGTAGCAATAATTAAACAAAACAATTCTGAAATGAGCTTTGTGGAATAGCTTGCAAGGTGTTGATGAAACTGATGTAAAAGTAACTTCAGTAAGGTATAGTGTCTGCGAGTCAAAAAAGCTTTCCCTAAAGACACAGCAAAGCTGCCAAAGCGAAAAAAGAATTTCTGAGATAAAGCTTGTGAGTAGATTGTCATTTTGGTAAACAAATTGGTTTAGAACAATGAATGGAAGTCAATAAGCAAGATTTTCAAAGAAGTTAGACTACACTGCAGAAAGAACAATGAGAGTTCTGCAGGTGCATACATTTTACTGAAACTAGGCTTATAGTCAATGTAGCCAAAACTTGCTGATTGAGAGGTACTTAAACTTTATAGCAAACTGTTAATTTCTCACTAATAGGATGACATTTTTGTTGGTGTAGTGGGTGCTGCAAGAAAGGGGAGTCAGAGGAAGACAGAGAGAGAGAGAGTGTAGAATTGGCTCCATTATTTCATGATAACTGAATAGAAAACTGGATAAAGCTTTTTAGGCTCAGTGTGTGCAAAATACATTGGTACATTACTGCTGCAGGCCAGCTGAGGCCATGGCCCACTGTTACAGAGGAAAATGTTCTAGGAAACTGAATAAAGTTCATTTTTTCCTTTTTAAAAATAAGCTAGTACTGATGTACAGCCTGTGGAAAAACAGCCAAGATGCTGGTGTCTGCCTGAACATTATAGAGCTAACAATCTGCAGCAGAAAATGCCACATTTATAACCCATTCTGGCTGTTATTTTAAAAGGATCTGAGAGAGCAGATTACCAAATTCCTCTGAATTTCAAGCAATGTATAATCTTCTGTTTTATTAGGCTCTCAGTGTCTGTCGCACTGCTGAGACATGGTGAGAATGAGTAATATTTAGCACCCTGCTTCCTCAACCCTTGATAATAGGGATTTGGCTTGTCATTCCCAGCTCTCTTCTCCTAATCATCTTCCATTCGGTATTACTGTGTTGAACCCCTCTACCTATCAGCTGGGATTCAGTCTCCTTTGTCCACTTGTTACATTGCCCAGTGAACACTTCCCCACACTGCCCCACTCACTAGGGACAGCTTCTTGAACACACCCTTGGAACTGCCCCATTTCCTATGCCTTTCTGCCTGTGAGCAGCTGACAGTGTTGGCATTGTAACTTACCTGTTGTGGTAGGGAGCAGCATCTTTTTATTTTTTGATAGTCTCCTGTCCGCCTCTGTCCATGGGCAGGCTCTTGTCTCACACTTAGAGGGCAGGCCCTTGGAGCAGGGCTCTCTATTTCCACTGTATTTGTATGGCATGTAGCATGGAGAGGTTCTGTTGTCCTTGTTGTTCTGTCTAAATGTAAATAATAATGATGTCATTACACTAGTTGTCCCTTAGACAAGCTCACACATATATACTGGACCTGACCTGCAGCCCAGCTGCACGTGACAGCCCATGTGCATTTCTTATACACAGTGACTGTGCCCTCTGGGGAAGGGACAGGAGCAATGGCATGGAGCTGATCCCACCACCACTGTAGGAGGGCGAGCAGGAGGGCATCTGCAGCACAGACATCTCCTCAGGCTGGCCAAGGCACTTCCTCTGACTTTGTGCCCCAGCAGTGAAATGGGAAAAGAAAGTTGGATTTGAGTGTAGGACCACGCTGCTGGGTGAAAGGGAGTGCAGATGTAGTTGTACTTTGTAAAACACTTTTTAGTCTGTGTTTGTAATCCTCTGTGTTATTTGTCCTTCTTTTGCTGTGTGATGCAGGACTTGAAAATTAGATCTGATCTCTTTTGGAGTTTTCCTGTTAAATATTTTTAAATAAGGGAATAACATGTTGCATTCTTTCCTCTCTGGACACTTCTAGCAAGAACAAGCTATCATCTACCTCAGCAGTGCAAGTTGGCTGAAATCTGCCCATGTCCCCCATTTTGTGGTCTCTGTGAAGTGTTATTTTGCCAGTCTGGTTAAATCAATTGGGAGTTTCCCATCTAAAGACTGTCACTGCAAATCCTGAGAGAGTTTGACTGGCTCTTGCAGCATGTTGAGGTTCCCTGAGCCATCCCTGGAGCCTGTTGAGCAATCTTGTTATTTTCTTCAATGAAATGTTCAGGAAGAAATGTGTTCATGAATAAAAGCCTGACATTTCAACATCTGCATCTGGAAGCAGCCTGGGTAGTCATCATTTGGTTGTGAAAAGCACTCTCATTATTTAAGTCATCTGTACTCTCCGTGTTCAGAAGGGGCCCACTGGGCATGATTCAAGGCCTGCTGGAAGAAAGAGGAGTTTCTTTATTGACTCAGTGGGCTTTGGATCAGACCCTAAATTGACAGGAGGAACTGAGACTGAATTACCATTCTCTGGAGAGTTTGGGAATGCTGCACAGTGGTTACATTTTTGTGCTGCCAAAATAAAATTGCCACTGCTGAAGAAAGCCGAAAGCTTTGTGGGATAAAATCTTTAGGGAGAGTTGTCAGTCTTACAGGAGTGGATAGGCAACTGCAGTATAAGTTAAACCTTCTTTTCCAGAGTCTTCTTAAGATGCACGGTGTATACTTTATGGCATCCAGACCCACAGGAGGAGTTACTGAGGAGAAAGAGAAGCTTGATATTCCTTAATGGTTTAATTTCTGATGCAACCACATCATAACAGTTTGGAGGCAAGGCATTTGTTAATTAACAATAAAGAATGTGTGTCTTGTCTGTAGGAATTGGATGAGTACACCACGGTTGGGAGCAAAGCATAAAACGGGTTTTATTTGGTCCCCTTTACTCCATCAGTACACTTTCAGAGAAAGGATGAGCCTTATGCATCTCCACATTGTTTGGTTCGCACTGCCCTCAGCCGGTGCGTCTGAGCTGTGTCACAGGAGTCTGAATAGCGAGGTGCACCAAAGCACCCTGTGAAGGGCAGTGAATTCAGGCGATTGCAGTTAGGCCCCTGTGCCAGACCTTCCCACCTGCCCCACCTCCGTATATGTTCTGCAATACGTTCTGAGCACATGGATTTTGCTGAACAGCCACTGATAACTGCGGCATATCAGAATCTCATACATTTTCCTACATCATTTCTTCTTCCTGCGCATGCTGTTCTGTGTGTGCTTCCTGGAGAGGATGATGAGGTATTCACTGAAGGTTGTGCGGGGATACTGAAACAGAGAGGGAGTTTGAACTCCCATCTCCCAAACCCCAGGGCCGTGCCCCAGCCATGGGAACATCTCTTCAGTTTGTGATGCTGTGCCCACGCAGCGTGCACGCTGCACATACCACAGCGCTGTTTTCTCAGTGTGGATACCTACGCTGTGGTTCCCAAACACCAAGCATCCAGCATCTGCAAAGCAAGAGGTTTGGTTTGATTGGGCAATAAGAAGTTATCAATGCTGAAGGTGGATGAATCCCTCGAGACGGTATATTTGATTTGGGCTGTGACAAAAAGCACATGCATAAAGTAGTCTCAGCAGGGCTACTTGCATATCTTTCTTGAATTTCATCGTTGGCAATTATAACTGTTGTTTCAACCAGTAATTATTTTCTGCTTAAAACTTTCCAGGAGAAGCAGAGATTGAGAGCGATGATGATGATGACTATGATGATGACTGTAAGAAGTCGTCGATGGATGAAGTAAGGGTGTAAATGCGTTTAATGGTGATGGGTCGGTTCCAGCTGTTGTGGGTTGGCTTGTGTTACCAGGAGCGGCACTACCATCTAGTGGACAAAGGGAGGTAGAACACTGGGAAACACCAGCTTCCTGAAGATGGTTGTTAATCCCTTTGGAAGCACATCTTTGCTTTGTTTATCTATGTTTTCATTTACTTAAGAATAAGAATTAATAGCAGAACAGCTGACCTGTTGCATTTAGCATTGATGGAATAAAAATTTGACATCAAAAACTTAGTGCTGTATTTATTATTTATCCAACAGTGCTGATAATGTGCTCAGCACTGTGTAAAGATAATGCAGTCCCTTCCCTAGGAGCCATACATAAAGAATTAATATGGCAGCCAATTTTCTTTTTTTCTGTGTGAAGCTCCCTATATGAGGTGTTCGCTAAGCCAGGATCAGTGAAAGGTATCACAGTTGATAGAAAACTGAGCTCTGGTATTTGTGGCCACTCATTTTCCCTTCTCTGTCCTAGGGAACTGCTGGAAGTGAGGCTATGGCCACAGAGGAGATGTCAAACCTGGTGAACTACATTCAACCTGTGAAGTTTGAGTCATTTGAAGTATCAAAAAGTAAGTAAGCTAAGTATGAGTAACATCTTATACTGGAAATGACGTAGCAAGTGTTTGGAAGAAAGTTCTAGAGAAATCCTACTTCCTTTCCTCTCAGGACAGAAAATGTTCCTGCAATATCTAGCCAAATAAATGCATATTTATTTTGAAACCTGTATTAGTCTAAATATCAAACATCATTGGCAGTAAACATGCTGCCGTTTCAAAACCATGTTTGAAAATGTTGTTCTTACATTGTCTTTGTTGTCCATGACCAAAGAGTAACATAAGCAGTTTAAGAAAGGTAATTATAAATACTCAGATGAATTGAGCAAGTGCTCTGTATTTTGATTCTGCTACTTCTGTAGACAGTTTTGGGTAAGCAGAGTCTGCTCTTCCCCATATGCAAATTCCCTCTTTCCTGCCTCTATGTATTGTATAGAAAAGGCCCTAATTTGACCCCCCCGCTGGCTTTTACAGAAGATGCCTTGCTAGGAATGCACTCAGTGGCATACTCAGTAAACACTGCAGCATCTTTTCCTTTCTTGGTGCAGAAACCCCTGCTGTTTGCCTGTTTTGCTTGACAGGTTTCAATATGCTCTTGGAGCTTTTGAGTTAAAAAAGTGTATAGCATTTAAATTTATTACGGATTTGTGGTGGCCTTGGCAGAGGACAGGTAATTGATGCCCAAATCCGTATCTGTATACAAGATTCTTCATTTCCTCATGATGGATACTAAACTAGTTTTCTACCTGTTTATTTGTATATGGGTACTTAAACAGACATACATAGAAGCATTCACGGAATCATGCAGAGAGCTGTGTTTGTTCCCTGTAGTAGTGTCCCTTGGGATGTTTATCATCTCCTCTAGCCCTAATGAGAGTTACAAGAACACAGTAGGAAGGAGATACTCCTTCTGGAAAAGAAGCCATGTGAATCCTAGCAGGACAAGTTGATGCAGCTGTTACAAAATTGTCTTGTGTAGATATCTTCTGTTCACAAGCCTTTGCCTTTCCACGTTTGGTCTTTTGCAAAGACTGCTGATAAGATTCTATTTCCAGATCTTGTATCCTAAGTCATGATGTGACTTTTGCTCAATTGTTTCTGTGAACTTATAATGTTAAGGTTTTCATATTTCTGGTGTTCGTGTCAAATAAATCATTATGTGCTAAATGTGACCAATTTGTTAAAGCAGTGGCCTTTCATGGTAAATGTTGCTGGCAGGTTAAAGCAGTGGACACTATAGCATGACTTGTGGGTTCTGGTCTTTGGCCTGGCCATGACCCACTGCTGAACCATTATTAAATTCAGCAAAGATGAGCTGAATAAAGAAGGAGTTACATGAGGATTGGTTTTTAATCTGCTGCCTATCCAGTTGTTGCCTAGATTTTATTTTTGTTCACCTGACTTAATTTCTCTGAGTGTAGAGCTCCATGCTTGTCTTTTGTATATTGTCATCATTACAATGCTACAGCATTTTCCTAATTTAATATTTTCTAATTCAAAATCTGTTTTTGTTTGTGATCTGCTCCTCCATGGTGATAACAGTACCTCACAGCTTCTGTCATCCACACATTTTAAAAGTGTGTTTTCTAGTCTTGTATCCAACTTGTTAACAGAAATATTGAATAGCACTGGATCTGTAACAGTCCCCTGTTCACCCTCACTAGATATGTTCTCTCTCTGACATTAAGTAGTTGTCACTGTATTTTATCAAGTTTTTCAGTGAGTTGTTTGTCCTCTCCATAGTGGCTTCCTCCTGAGAATATAGCATAGTGTAATGTTACACAAGAGATAAATGTCTCTCTTGCACAGTGTTTCTTCACAGGGCAGGTTTCTTAATCCTCTCCAGATACTACAAGGAAATAATTGTTCTTATTTGAATTAGGAATTTGATTAAGCCCTGGACATTTAGTAACTGAATCCTTTAACAGTTACCAGTTCTGATCTCCTGCAGATGCTCTGCTTTAAGATAAGGCTGAGAGATACAGTATATTACTACAACAAATTCTAGCACCTCTATTCTAAATAGAACAAAGCTATTATATATGTGCGTTGCAAGTGGTATCCCATTAGTAAGAGGGAAGGGTGGAATAAGAATAATCTCAGTGCCTTTATAAAGATCTCAGATGGAGGTGAGCTGGCTGGAATGGAGTCTGGAGAAAGAGGATATTGCTTATTGGAAAGGAAGTGGAGTGGTTAGGAGAGCAGTCTCTAGGGAATGGCAAGAATCTTTTGCCATTAGGAGATAACAGCTCTGAATAATGTCACTAGCATGATGGTTGCTAGTTAGAAATAGGGACCACAATAAAGTCTGAGTCACAGGTCTCCTAGACGGTGAGAATCCCTTTTTGAACACCACGGTCGTCCTCTGACTCTTCAGTGTACAATGAGAATAGTTTTTAGTCTGGCAGCACATTTTCCTCTCACGTTGGCCCAAACAATCTAGCTCCTCATTTCTTTGGATCCACTGTTTCCTTTTTGACTTCCTGTAAGGGACGTGCCCACTTGTTTCTGTCCTGATACTCTCTGCAAGACAAGTGCTTTTGTTCAGTTTTATCCCTCTCCTGCAGCTTCCCAGTTTAACTTAAAGGAGCTGGCCAGGCTCGCCTCCTGACCATCCCTGGATTACTGCAGCACGATTACTTCTAAAACCGGATGAGGGCAATGCCTTTTCTCTGCCTTAATCTTTGCTTTCAATAAAGTGGTGAGGCTAGAGAGTTCATGTTTCATCACGGGCACTGTTTCCCTCATTTTTAAAGAGAGAAGTTCTATGATAGCTAGTGGATATGACTTCCCAGAGCTGTGGCCCCTTCTAGGCAATCTACCCTGCTGATTGTGATGGAATGGGAAGCTGTTATTTTAGAGGAAGCCTTACCCTCTTTTCGAAAATACAAAGCCTTGACTTAGGCTCTCTGCTACAGCGTGTCACAGGGGTACGCTGAAAGGCTCTGCACACATCAGGGAAAGGTGAGTAGCAAATGATACATAAATTATTATTTAGTCCTATTGAGTTAAAAGCTTAGGAGGAGCTTTTCACCCCAAATGTGCTAATGTGAGTTCAGCTAGAGCTCTGGAGTATGTGCAGAGTGAGCTCACTGCTGTCAGCATATGGTTGTGTACGGAAATTCCTTGACATCAAGGTGAAATGGGTTGGTGAATAGTAGATGGGATAAGGGGACTGAGACTAAACCAAATGTTTTCGGCTCATGTATCCCAGATGATTTCATGCTCAAATGTGTCATTGTTTTTATTTCCCCTTTAAACTTTCAGAACGCAACAAAAGCTTTGAGATGTCGTCCTTTGTGGAAACCAAAGGACTTGAGCAACTTACGAAGTCTCCTGTGGAATTTGTGGAGTATCCTTGACTTTCAGAAAACTGCTTTCTTGGCCTTTCTATATCTGAGATCTGTTACAGAGCTTTATTGAAATTTGGAGACAGGAGCTGGGGAAATAGGGAACCCAAATGAAATTTGTAGATTTGAATGTCTTCCTAAATGAATTAATTGGCATGAGTTCTGATGAGCTAATTTAAAAGCTGGCATGAGTCCTTGTGCTGTAGGCTAGGACTAGAGGGAATAGGCATAAACTACATATTGAAGACCTGATACTCTGTCTTCTCAATGTTAAATTTATCATCCTATATGAGGTGGTAAGAGTTATGGTGCACAAATTGTCAAAATGTGGCTGACTTGTTTTTTTGCAAAGTCATAGGAGAAAGCTTGTTTTCCCATCATGCCTCTACTTCTGAGAGCACCGAGCCATTTTATTGCCACACAGTTCTTTATTTATTGTTATTATTTTTTTAAATAACTTGTAAAGAAAAGATAAAGAGCATTCTTTTTAGACCTCATGATGTTTCTCAGTGTCTTTCATTACGGTTGCAGTTAAGAATGAATGGTCAAGATAAAATAGAACCTTAAAGAAGATTAATGGGAAGCTTTTTCCACAGATAACCTGCAGCATGTTCTCATCTTTGAGATTTGTAGACTTAACTGTAGGGAGTGCACACTCATCGTTCCTGTCTGTATGGAGAGACCAATTCTAATGCTTATTCTAGAAAAGCACTTTTTAACTGAGCACCTCTCCCCAGTCCAGAGGAAGTTTTGCTGCTTACAGCTATTTGGCCTCTATAAATGAAATTTTAGAAAAACCTTAAATTAGTAACCATGATAAATGGAATTTTTGAATGCTCTTTTTTATGCATATACCTGTGCTTACCTGTACTTTGCTTATTCTGAGTACTCTGTACAGGAACAAACAGCAGCTTTAATTACCTCATATTTGTCATATCTCCTACAATATTGTGTATCTCTGGAAGCATTATGGCTCCAGAAATCCCGTAAGGAACCCACTGGCATTCTGTAAAGAACACCTGCATTTAAATATTCCAGTTGCATCTCTCTGCAAAGTGATTTTTGTTATACACACTGTATCTTAACTACTCATCATTTAGATACAACAAAATGCAGCTAAGCCGAATTTACCCAAAGGGAACACGTGTAGATTCTTCAAACTACATGCCACAAGTCTTTTGGAATGCTGGCTGCCAAATGGTTGCTCTTAACTTCCAAACTGTAGGTAAGTTATGCTTGTCTCTCCATTTTGTACGATGTACATTTCCACTCTTCTGATACAGTTTCTAATTCATAGGTAGGAAAGTCTTGATACATCAAAAGATGTCTAGTGATTGAATGAGCTGTTAATTAAGATTTTTTTTTTTTAACACAGTGCATTAGGGTTTTTGTTTAAGTAGGAATATTCATACCATGCTGTAGCTAGTATAATATGCATACATAACGCCTTCCATATTGTCATCATTTCTAAGTGGTTACCATTGAGCAGCATTTCAGATCTCGCAGGGATTTTTTTCTGTGTTTTCCAAAATCTCATTATATCAAGACTTAAGGGACTTCGATGGCAAATTCCCCTTTAAAAGTGAGCGTTTAAGAAACAAAGAAATTTAGGCTCTAGATGCACAAGTCACTTTTGGAAGAAGTGTTGACTTTCAAGGCTATGTCTGTTCTGAGACACAAGTATTTCCATCTACTGCATCCCAGGACATATCCTGGACGTGTCCTGCCCCCAGGCACATGGTACCATGATATCATTCCCCTTTCCCTTTCCATCTGTGCCATTGCATACACCGCCTTTCCATGGAAAGCAAAACCCCACGCAGACTGGGAGTCTGCAGAGTAATAAAAACCAATTTGGGCTGGTTTCAACCAATTATCAGTCATCCAGTGTGTGATATTAGAACGGTCTAGAAACAGAAACTCTCTGATAGGTTGGGTGAAATGGTACAATCATTACAACACTGGGGGTCTCAAAACCTCACTGTCAAGGCTTCTTTTCAAATTTGAAAATGTTATCTACTGAATAGTCTCTGCAAGTTGTCTTACAGATGTCTTTCTCTGTGAAAAGAATCCAAGAGGGTGGCCACGATCACATCTGAAGTCTGTAAAGCAAATGTGCCATAAATAGCAATTTATATTAGTCAGTTTGAAATTACAATAATTATTTTTTTATTGCTTTTTATTTTATCATCTCTCCTGGAACATAATTCTTATTAGTATTTTTAACACCTAGATTTGTCTATGCAAATAAACATGGGAATGTACGAGTACAATGGCAAAAGTGGATACAGGTTAAAGCCAGAATTCATGAGAAGACCAGACAAACACTTTGATCCATTTACCGAAGGTATAGTGGATGGAATAGTAGCCAACACCTTGTCTGTCAAGGTACGTATGCAGCTGGTGAAGATGCTCTCATGACAACTTCATGCCATGGAGTGACATTTCATGTTTCAATTCTGCCTCACATTTTGTATTGTAGGATAAATGTATTTTTATTGTATATTTGTTTTTTCCATAAAAGTAATTAGGAATTGAACAGATTTAAGAGTAGTTTGGCTGTGGTTTTGGTAACAAAGGGCTGAATTTAAAACATGCTGTTACAAAGAGGTAGATTGGATTGGAACAGCTAGAGCGCTACACTGTTTAGTATAAATACATTTTCTGGTTCCCTGTAAGTTCTCCAGCAGAACTGTGGAACCATAAATGTCAGCTGCAATTCATTGCCAACTGGCCTTTATTCATTTCTTTTTAAGGACCTCTAATGAAGTTCAAGGACTGCCAGGAATTTGCAAATTGAGAACTACTTGTATGAATGTTTAGAGGAATAGATTGCATTGGCCATGACAGAATCACAAATTTGTACTTGATATATCTCTAGTTATAAAAACATAAACTTTCTGAAATCGTGTCATTCCTTTAATGGACTTGTCCATTACAACAGTGTCCGTATTATAGAATCTACCTGCAAAATATACTGCTGTCTTCACTGAGAGAACACGAGTGTTTCCTCTGAGGCTGCAGACACAAGCATAGAAAAGCAGTGCTGGGAGGGATATGAATAAAGTAATAATCTGATGACATCCATGGTAAAAAAAAAAAGACTGTTTGTGGGAATGACCTTTTGTGGTGCCCTGTAATCATGGAAGCTTGGAGTTTCTCCTGTGGGTTTAGAGGCACTATGTTCTGCAATTTTAGTAAAGGAGGTGTAAGCCATTTGGTAGCTGTTAGGAGATGCACAGCCTTTGTAACAGAATGAGCATCCCCGAGTCATGAGACAGCTGTCAGAAGGCAGCTGCTTCTGCCTGCTTGGAGAAGACTCTGCTTGTTATAATGTCAGTGTCAACAATGTCAATACAAGATAGAGCTGAGCATGGATTCAGATTTCCCTTATGCAAGCCCCAATTTCTTAAGGTGCAGTGACACTGCTACATATTCCTGTGCCTCGTCAGTTTTCAAAGTAATTGCAGACCTTTCTTGAATTTTTTAAAGCTGAGGTTGTGTTTCCTGTTAAAAACAAGAACTAAAAAACAAAACAAAGCAAAACAAAAACAACAACAACAAAATCAACCAAACCAAAACAGCTATTCTGAAGCTGTTTCTCCTCACTCTCTATGAAGAGCCTCTATTAGAGTACCAACTTTTTAGCTTGTTTCCCCCCTCATAGTTAAAAGCATATGTCATTTCTTTGCTGCTTATACCTCTATTCTTCCATCATATTTTGAAGCTGTCGTTGAAAGTGGATAGAAATTAGAGTTCCACATGTTGTGGAAATAGGCAGCCAGATTGAGGATGAGATCCAAATGAGTATTCCTGCTGAGGGAAGGGCAGCAACATGATCTCAACCACATTATCGCTCATAGGGGAATTCAGGACCACAGGGTCACAGGAAATCAGGCCTCCTAAGTTTTTCTGTGTCTGCCGTATTAAAGAGGTTTTTTCTTTATTGTGGTTTTAGTTTTGTTTTGCTTTTGTTTTAAATGCATACTATCTGATCACTAGTGAGAATTATCCATCTGCATTTCAGCCGCTCATTTCCTAATCCATGAAGGCGGTTTCTAGTGATCCTCCTTTGTTTTGGTTTTAGATAATTTCAGGTCAGTTTCTTTCTGATAAAAAAGTCGGTACCTATGTAGAAGTTGACATGTTTGGCCTGCCTGTGGATACAAGAAGAAAAGCTTTGAAGACCAAGACCTCTCAAGGCAATGCAGTGAATCCTGTCTGGGAAGAGGAAGCCATTGTGTTTAAGAAGGTCAGTGTAACACTTGCTTCCCAAATGTGCGCTGTACTTGTTTTATCACTGTCCAGTTGGGTAATTCTGTAATTTAATGAAACTTTGCATTTGCTATAAAGAAGAAGTGATTCTATATAGGTATTTCTTGAACTGCTTCTTGTTAACCACTTTTGGTGTAATTTTGCTACTCATGCCAGCTCCTACTACAATAACTGAGCTTCAAGTCACCTTGATTGTTTCACAGATACAACTGGAAGCAGCAGACACATTGATATACTGATCTGCACGGCACGCTGCAGCGCTGTGCTGTGAACGAGCAAGCGCAGATCCCAGCAGCAGCCCAGCTGAATTCCCCCCGTGTTTCACCTTGGCTCAACAGCCCTCCTGTTAACCTGCGAGCAGGACGATGTGGTACAGCTCTAACAACTTGGCTGTCCAAGCAAGCACATTCAAAGCAATCTGTTCTCACTGCTTAGTGCTGGGTTGTACTGTATAAACACAACAGGGGTGATGAAGCCACCTAAATCCCAGCCACTTCAAATGAGATACAGGCTCCTGAGTTTCTCATGCAATTTGAACAATATTACTTCAACTCAATTATCTAAACTTTGAGAGAGCAGAAAATACTGAGCATGTCTTAAGATTGTGCAGTGTGAATGTTGTCTTGTGCTTTGCAATATACTCGCAGACAGGTTTTTAACAGAACCTCTATCTTTTGCTTATTGGGCCCTGTTGTTAAGCAGTTCCTGAGTCCAGGTGTTTGTAAAACAATTTCTTTCGTATTTCTCTCAGCAAGTGTAGTGCAGAGTTGTTTATAGAATTGATACTTGCAGCCTTGCTTTCTCAGGGGTACAGCCCTTTTCCCTGAATACTTGGCGTTCTGAATGACTTTTCTTTGGCAGCCTGACAGAGCTTAAGTTTGGAAACATCACTAGCATTTTTTCTTCTGTAAGGAACTTCTAATTATTGTACTTCATTTCTCTGTTTAGTTAACAGTCCTGTCTGACTGCCTCTGTGCTCAGAGAAGCATAGGTTACTATTTTTAGTAATGTTGAAGATAAATTAGAGAAGCTCTTAGTTTGAATTGTTGTTTTGGTTTTGTTTTTTTCAGTTATGGTCTAGATAGATTTTAGACTGTATTCTGAAAAAATGCATATCTGTGCCCGGGTTAAAAATGGGTATTTCTATGTGTATTTGCATTAGGTAAGAAAATATTATTAAATGCTACACTTTTTTTTTTTTTTTTTTTACAGTAATAGTAAAGATTCCTATTGTAGTAGGGTAGTCTAAGTAACCTTTTTCAATTTCTTGTTTTCTTTTTTCACTGCTTGGCCTTTTTTCTTACGGGGTGCCAAGAAAGCACCCAATACTAGTAAACATCCTCCCTGATTAAACCTCTTTAGGCCAGACAGCAAGAGTACTGCAGCACTGGAAAATTCTACTGTGGTTGACATGGTTTGTGTAATTCATACATTCACACTCCAGAAAACAGGTTGAGTTGCTTTATGAGCTTTCAACACTAATATGCCTATCGGTGACTTTTCTTAGAAGGAAATAATCCCATTGGCAGAAGCTCAAAGGAAAAAAAACAGATAGGGCTGTGAGTAATAAGCTGAAAACAGTGGCATTCAAGTGTGATAGGAGTTAAGCTGCTATAGTTCCTTGTAGCATACTGAAAATATAAGGTCACATTGCTGGGTTCAACATACTACTCCCATCTCAACTTTGTGATTGAAAAATGTTTCTATGAGTGTAATTTTGACACACAGATGCATAGACCTTGACCTCTTGTATGGTAAGGCCTTCCTTTGGATGTGTGTTACTGTTTACTAGACTGAACCTTCATTCTGCTATATAGCCTGTGTAAGGAAGGAGCTGTTTCATTCAGAGAAGAAAGTTAATAATGCAACAATATTGCCTTCTAGGTTGTTTTACCTTCCCTGGCGTGTTTGAGACTAGCAGTGTATGAAGAAGGAGGGAAATTTATTGGTCATCGGATATTACCAGTCTCAGCAATTAGACCAGGTAAACTTTTGCCTCCACTGAGATGGACATTTTGTGGTGAAAAGAAGGAGCAAGCCAGAATGCCCATGCTGTAAATCAGCAGCCACTCTGCAGATTTTATAGCAAATGGGGATTTGAATGATCTTTCTCAACTCTGAAAAGGAAAATAGCATATTTTACTAGAAATTTAAATTTTTAATGATCCAGGAAAACCAATAGAATGAAGCATCAGAGGCATAGTTGGCACTTAATGGTCTCCAGTAGATCAACTGAATAGTTCACAGTTCTATGCTAAGAGGTGCAACTGTACACTTTTAATAGGAAAGAGGGCAGCAACAGCCAGTTTGAGGTCATCTTTGTGAGAATGGGAGATTGCTGGGAATAAAAGCAAAATATGCTCCTCGAATGTAATTTTTACATGCAAGCAAAGACTGACCCATATGCAAGCTGTTGCATCTCTGCAAAACCATTAAATCAACCCAAAATTACTTTGATCTTTATTCCTGAAAATTAAAAAATAAAATAAAATAAAATCGGTACTGTTATTTTCCAAATCATATAATTACTTCTATTATAATTAATGGCCACAACTGAAAATTGTCCTGTGTGACAACTCAGCCCTAGCTTTCCAGGCCAGAGACTTGTTAGAGATGATGTTTCAGAAAGATGTGTCGACATTGGCATTTAGAGCAAGAGAATCGTCCAACTTAAATGCCAGCTTTGCCAAGGAGGGTAGGAAACTAAATTAGGGCAAGCATATGGGCCATAAACATGCTCCCAGATTCACTCACAGTGAAAAGGGAAGAATATCTGTTTCTGCCCTGTACCTTATCTAGCCAGTCCCAGCAGTAGCACAAAACTCAAATGTCCCTGTATCTGACAGTTGTTGTCCATATTATTCCTGGAGACCTGATCTCATAATGTATAAATCAATACCTTCTCTTGTGGCTGGTGATGTCAGGGCTCTTTTAAGAAGAGCTCCAAGAGTTTTGTCTTTCCTGGTGGGTCTCACTGCAAGCACAAACAGGCTGGCCATGGGAGATGGCTGCTGGGCATGTCACTGCTCCAGGATTTCCTCACCAGTTGTCACTTCTCTTTCCCTTCTCCTTCCCTTCTCTCTACCTTGCTCTTGGCCATGCATCCCTGGTCATTCTGTTGTGCCAGCTCTGCCAATCTCCTCACATTTTTTTTGTGAGAAAACTCAGTTTATCAATCCAGCGGAAAACTCTTCACTGTCCCCTGCTGGCTTAATGGATGCAATTGCCTTGTGGAGGATCTGCTGACCTCCAAAGGAAGATAGGTGATCAGATAGGGGAAAGGGAGATGTGAAGGATTTCCTTCTTCTGGTGGAAATGAACTCTTACCATTGCTGATCGTCTTCCATCGCACCCACCCTTCATGCAGCAGAGTCCATTCACCAGAGCACTGAATCATCTACCTGCTTTTAAGCTTGTGCCTTTTAGAACAAAGGCCACTGTGTTAAATCATAAAAGGATATTTGAGAGCTTTTACCCACCGTAGTATCTTCTGTCCTTGTGACTCCAGTAATCATTAGTTTACAACATGTGATTGAGAACAGCATGTTTATTTTGCTTGTGTACATGCTGAAAATTTGCTGGAGGAGCTTATGAGAACTGAGAAACCTTTGTAATATTTAATTTCTCTCTGTTCTGATACATTATTGAAAATTATGTCATACTGTCACACTAATCCACAGAATTATCATTATTCCCAAAGCAAGGATGTAACTGTTACTTGGAGAGGGAGTTGTTCCCATCAGCCAAGTGAGGATCCCCCCAGATAAGTGCATCCTACTCATCACTTGTATCTTGACACTACCCATATGTGCAGCTCCGTAATCATGCCTTAAAAGAACAACTTCGGCTACTGTAACACTGTAAGAGTTTGTTGGGTCTGGAAGTCCTTTGCTCTCAGTCCAACCTGTGTAATTCTATCACTGTCTTTAAACTGGCATTAATACACCTGACTTTATGGTGAGACATTTTGGGCAGCTAAATTGATGGAAGACTCTTTGCAGTTTCTGAAGGTTGTTTTTTCTGGAGTTTAGCCTATCTACAAAGTCAGAAAAGTGTCAGTGAAGAAAAGAAAGAGCAGGAGATGGTGGTAGGTGGCTGGGAGAAAGAGTTTGGGGCTGCTCCATCTGTGGTGCCTCACCATCAACTTGGCAAAGCTACTCTGTAATGTGTGCCCTTAAAAGACAGCCAGCTTTCAGAACGGTCTGAAAATACTCTGTTTTCAGATACATTTCTAAGGTTAGGCACATGGTAGGGTTCATACGCAAACACTTTGTGGACAGAGTGCAACCCGTGTCAGCATCAATGAGAACATCTCTACAGCCTTGACAGGACTGCAGTGTTCCCCTTCTCAATGCTAAATTTAATA
>JANHGN010026602.1:0-39075 GCA_024605025.1 Megaceryle maxima | reverse complement strand
ATTACATTTTTTAGCAATATTCAGAGATGTAAAAATAAAGGGAAAATACTATTTTAAACTGCAGTGTCATGTGAATTTCTAACAGTGCCTTGTCTGTATACTTATCTCTGAAACCTTGCTGGTAAATCTTTCCCTACCAGAAGTCCCTGGGATTGCTTGCTCAGTTGGAGCCCCACAGTAAATAACAAATGATAACACTGGAAATGCCTGTGGAAGAGTTTATGCTCTGAACCGGTTGCTTCTTATTTTGCAGGCTATCACTACATCTGTTTGAGAAATGAGAGGAACCAACCTTTGACACTGCCAGCTCTCTTTGTGTACATAGAGGTCAAAGACTATGTGCCTGATACATATGCAGGTAATTCTGTGATATTTTTCTACTGGGAAATACAAAGGTTAATTGAAACACAAAATGAAATGTGTGTAGATGACTTGCCCTATTGGGATAACAGTCCAAGCAACAAACCTCTGCATCTGATGGATCGTTACAACCTCATCCCTTGTACAAGATGGAATCAGCTCCAAACAAGGATAGGCTTAAAGGCCGTACTCTGCATCTTCAGTGAAAAACAGTGCAGAAAAAACGGTGCAGAAAATGCTTGTCCACAAGACCCAAGCACAGACTCAGAGGGTTTGGGTTAGAGTATCTGTGCACAATGGTGTACTCCCCTCCACTGTAGTTTCTAGGACCTAGAGTACCGATCAGCAGCAGATCTGTACAAAAAACACTGTCTCTTTCTTAAAATGTGAGGAGCACTGGAACCGTAACAATAGGGGTTAGAAACTGAAGTACTTGCATTGTTTTTAGATGTGATCGAGGCCTTATCCAATCCAATCAGATACGTAAACTTGATGGAGCAGAGAGCTAAGCAACTGGCTGCACTGACTCTGGAAGATGAAGAGGAGGTAAAGAAAGAGGTAAGGAAGGTTTCAGAGTCTCTGCAAATTATGTTGCAGTATTTAAAGGCACCTACTTTGCTTAGAAAGACAAATATTGAAGGGAATTGTATGTGTTGATAACTTGAATACCTGTAAACACCTCACCTGGGAGGAGACTAGGGAACATTACAGCCAAAAAGCATGGCATTGTGCATGTGGTTTCACTGAAAGCAGTAGGTTTGGTTTGGAGGAAGTTGGTGTCCGGAGGTAGGTAGACAGCAAAAGCTGAATGAAGAAACATGTTATGTGTATGCTGATTTTCAGCTTTGTTATGTAGTAAATGAAATATTTGTAAGTCATTATGTATTGTTTTCCACTGTGGTGCTGAAGTTTCCCTTACAAAAAATGACAACTCTGTGTCAGTAGCTTTTCCTGAATATATTACACATTTCCAGAATGGCAGGCTCTGTTACTGGAAAAGTTAGTCTGTTCAGAAACATTCAAGTATCTCAGATTATAATGTCCCTATACATTCTTCGTGAGCAAATGTGCCCTAAAGAGCCCCAGTATAATCATACAGTAAGTTAGGGGCCTCTGAAGGTCAGCTGATCCATGTCTTCATAGATCTTAGAAAGATGAAGAGGGAGGATACCATAGAGTAAATAAATATTCAGGTCTGTTCTAGTTTAATTCAAAGAGATGAGACGCATTTTCAGTTGTTAGGTATCTCTTGGGATATACGCGGTTACTTAGGGGCTAACCTGTAAACGCTGTTTTGCTGTATAATGGGAGGTGTTGGTATTGGTATGCATCCAAATGCATAGATATTATTCAGAGCTTAATTGAGAGTGCTGACAGTTCAGCTTTGGTTTCTGATAAACTCTATGCGCATCCAGACATTCAGTCTCTCTGTTCTAGACATTGTCATTGGGATGTCTTCTAGCAGTGTTAGAAAATATCAACCCTGCCTTCTAAAGATTGCCTGTGTCAGATGTTAGGCACATCATGTGAATCAAAAGACACTCGGTACAGTTCTCTAGCAAAGATGGAGAAATGCTTTATAATCCTAAACTGCCCTCAGCTCTGGTGCCTGTCTTCTTCAATTCTCAGATGTGCAGAACCTCACTGAACTAGATTTTGTAACCAAGAATACATTCCTAAAGCAGAACAGATGAGTGAAAGTCATTACAATTTAGTGGCCAACAATTTACTCTTTGTGCAGTGTCACAAGTTCGGTTGAATGAGGACACTGTGAAATACTCTATAGTATCTTACACATTTATCTAGGACACTCTACACATGAGATTCTATTTTAATAGCAAAGCTTTTTTTTTAACATAATCCTTTAAATACCTTAGAGGTCATTTTTACTTTTGAAAAGGTACATTTTTTTCCTGGCCTGTACAGGCTTATTTGTTAGAAAAATTCTATCACAGAATATATTCTAAATCAAATGGGAAGAAGGAAAGATGAATTGTAGTGCTAAAGTACTGTTACTATATGTCAGCTTGAAAGCTCATAGGATAAAGGAGCTTGTGTTGGAGTAGCAGAGAAACACTTTTTAAAAGAAAACTGTAATGATTGTGATGGTGTGGTGCATTTGTTAAAAAACTATAGCCATTCAGTTATATGCAGTAGCAAGGGACAGGTACAAAAGTGCTGCTTCAGGTGGCACTCTAAACACCACCATTGTTATCTTCTATTTATAAACTCCCATTCTGGGTAAGTTATTTGGCATCTGGGCTGTACTTGGAAATCTTGAACTGCCTGATCATGTTAAGTGATAACTTTTTCTTCATCAGCCAGTTGGGCTGTGAGAATCACATCAGTTAGTAATTGCAAATAGGTTCACTGGCAACATAGCTAAATAAACCTGAATATGTTTGCCAGAAATGTACACATAAGTGCACCCGGATTCAGTTTTCCTATGCACAGTTTCAAATTTACACACTATAAATGTTTGTGCGTAAAGCTTGCTGTCTCTTAGCACAGACTCCACCTCCCTACACCTCTTTCACTCCCCTCACACAGGTTTATTTATCTCAGCTGGGTTCTTGCAGCTCTCACAGGAAAACTGAGAGGTTTTTATTTGCTACTTAGAAATTTAAACTGCATCTCTGTAAGAAGTTTCCCAGGCTTCATGCAAAACAGTAGTCAAGTAAGCTAATAGTGAATTGTTTTGAACAAGTAAATTAGCCTTTATTTGGGCTTCAAATTACTCTGCCTGCTAATTACTTGTGTAATAACATAAATGAAGAACACTGAAGAACTGACAAATTTACAGCATTTTTTCTGTTTTTATTTGCCATGTTCCCATCATCAGTGTAACATGAATTCCTATGTTTAGCTTTCCAGTCAGTTCTTCCTTTCCCGCCCGGCCTTAGAACAACTATTTATGCAAAATGGAAGCATTATAATACCTGCAGTGTGGGTTTTGCACCTTTAACTGTACTTATCTGAATACATTGTAAATCTTTATGACCTTCTCTTTCCCTGCCTGGTGTGCTTTAGACACATAATAAGCCATGGAAATCTGCAGAGAGTTCCATGGGATGAACTAAACCCAGTCTAAAGTAGATGGATGTAACTAGTTTGTACATTTTCACCCTCCCCAGTTATGGCTGTAGGGGTCTAGGAAAAGCTAGCCAGCGTAAAATGCATTTTGGCTGTGCCTGCTGGTGTGTCCCTGGGGCTGCACAGTCATTCCTGCTGCAGAGTCAGGGAGTCAGGAGGCCTTGCTGGCTGGTTGATGTGTCTGACATGGAAGCAGCAGAGCATCTCACCTGCTGTTTTTACCTCTATAATAATGACAACTGATGTTTTGCTTGCCTGGATATAAATCAAATGAAGCCAGTTGGCTTCTGTGGTTAAATAAAATGGATTTGATACAGAAAGTAAACAGAAACATCTCTAGGAGGGCAGATGCACTCAGCATATCTGATGCCACTATTTAAAATGCAAATTCAGGCATAATTTTGCAAGTCCTAATGATCACACCAAGTTACAGTAATAGAAATTAAGTTGATCTGATACTTCATATAGGGAGACCTTGTTTACACTTGCTTACACTTTTCCAAGGAGGATAGAGGCAAAGTGATAGAACTGCCCACCAACTGTGACAATGCAGCACACAGGAGATCTTCCAACCTCAAGACACAGCAGCTCTTTTTCTCTGTAGAATCAAAAATAGACCATACATACATGTACCTGTAGGGGTACGTATCTTTCTACTTAGTAGATACATTGTCTTGCAAAAGACATGGCAACATGTGGAATATAAACGATTTTCTGTGCATATAGTTTCTGTATGTATCGTTTCTCCAGGTTTCTTCTGAAAATGCTGCTGCAAATATAATATATATATATATGTATCAAAACTATAAATTATAAGGATGGATTACATCATGTTTTAAAAAGAGCCTAAAATACTCTCCGCTAAGGAAAATGTTTACTTTAGCATTCTGTGTGATGAATTATGAGAAGAGAAAGTGCTTTTTAATGAGATTAGATTGCTTGATGTAGTGAAAATTATTCACTTCCTGGTCCTGTCTCATGTCTCCTTTAGTTTCTGAACACAGATGTTTTACGTCCAAAACTGATAGGCTGTATTAATAGCTTCTCAACAATCTGTGATGCAGCATTTAGCACCACATATAAACCTAGTCCCCAAAAAGAAAAGATAATACCCACTTTTCCGTGCAGTGACCTTTGGGGCACAGACTTGCCAGAAGTTAGGAATTCAAGCTTTGCTTGTATTAAATGTTGATGAATTATATCGCAAATGTTGTTTTTATTAAACTAATGAATTGCATCCTGTGAGGAATATATTTTAAGGAGAATTGAGGGGATAACTGTGTCTGTGTGTTTTTCACAGCCACAGCTTTCTCCAGTCACGTTGTTCTACTGTCATAAATGTTGTCTAGATCATGTGTTTTCTTATTTTATTGCAGTTGTTCCTCCTTGACATAAATGAAATTGTTGGCATTGCTTTTCAATTGCCTCATGTTTCTGACTACAATATCTCTGTCATATAATTTTGGTAGAAATAGGCTGTTGAGACAGAAATCCTTTTGCAATATACAGTATGTTATCAGGGCCAAGATTAAGAAAATCAGCAGCAGGAGCAGCCCAAAACAGATCAAAATGTATTTTGCCTCTACTGATGTAGTGCAGGCTGATATTTTGCAAACGTGGAGTAATCAAGGGGAAAAAAGCAACAACTGTGGTATCCTGCCTCTGCATGTAATGTGATTACCATCAAAGAGTGAAATGGAAGCAGCTGAAGGAACAAATCCAAAACTACCCTGAAACACCATGGCAACTGGCCTCTTGCAGGGACAGCAGGAAGCAGGGCTTGGCCATTTCAAAATAAAAATTACTTTGAATGACCTTCTGTTTGTGGAGTGCTTGCTTAAAACCTGATGCTCACAAGGAAAATAGTAAGATATTCAATGCATAGCACAATGTGTACTGCCAGCCTGAACCTTTAGGAAACCAGAGAGAAAGAAAAGATTGTGGAATATGCTTAAATATTTGGATACCACAGATGTATTTATGCAGCAGGATGGAGGTACTGTTTACATATTATCCTTGGAGTGTAATTACAAGAAGGTAAGATCTTGGGAATCAGAAGTTTGCTCTGTAAGAACAGTGAATAATTATAGTGCTGTGTTTATCTATGAAATTTAAAAGTAATTCTGTGTACATGTTTTGTTCACAGCAGGGGTTTGAGTAGCATTATCATGCCAGCTTCTGCATTATTTCTCGGAATGTTTTATGGCAGAGAATAATGCTTTTCAATAAAATACTGATTTCACATCTGGTACAGCTAATATATACTGTACTGGAAAATGTCCCTGATGAGTTTTATCCACTTAAAATACTTTTTCAGAATAATACATGCTCTATTTCTTCTTGAAATTTACCCAGCAAAATGAACTGCTTGGATTACTGTGTCTCTTAAGGATATAGTGTTTTTTCTTTTAGTATTATTTATATGTAACATTTACAGATTTTTTTTTTACATTTTAAACAAGAGGCTAAACTAGACCTGCAAATAAATAATTTTAAATTTGTTAGCTGGGTAAGAGTAATATAATTTATGATGTATTTTCAGATTGACCATGGAGATGCACCATCTGAAGCTAACAGTGAACCTAGGCCAACACCAGCAGAAAATGGAGTAAATTACACTGCCTCTCTTACACCGAAACCAGCAACTCAGGTTGTCCACAGCCAACCAGCACCAGGTAAAAAACAAACAAACAAAAATACCTGGAAAGGTCCCATCTTTTCAAAATAAATCTGGATAATATTTTTTCATGTGCTTTGCATTTTAAGAACAAAGGGAGGTTTTGAATTTGTTTCTTTAGCTTGTTCTCATAAAATAGGTAGAAATTTTCCTACTGCTTTTGTAGGTCTTCTTCAAATATACAAATAGCTTTTATTTAAGAGCTGCTTTTGTTGTGGAACTGAACTTCATTGCAAGCAAGATGATTTACTGTTGATGTTGTTGTTGCAAGTGCAGGAATCTCTTTATATTGTTTTTACAAATATGCCTAATTTATGCATGTAGTGATATCTTATTCCACACATAAAATAGTCTTAGATACTTCCATATTTTGTATTAACATATGCTTGTTAAACCAGTGTTTATAACTTTATGACTGTAGTCTTTGTAGGCTTGAACTAACTGACTTCCAAGGAGCTAAATTCATCTTGTGTACAGAAATTTTGCACGGACAGCATGATATAGGGCAGTAGTACTAACCAGCAGCCTAATACTACTTAAATGTCTCATATGAATGATGTCAGTGAGTTCAGTAACATCCTCCTCATAAGTAAAATAGAAAAGCTCAGGTGGGTTTTTGGAAGGTTACTATTTTGTGTTGATTCACAGGATTGGTGGTGTTTTCCATGTCACTACTCTTCTGCTCAAGAGATGTGTTTTCTCAAATGATTAACAGATGCCCATGTCAGTGTATGTTATCTGTCACCTGCTATGTTTTAAGATGCAATCAAGCAGTATGATAAAAGCTGTTGTTTTGAAAGAATTTGAATTAGTTGTCTCCTATACCTCTAGGTTCGGTGAAAGCACCGGCAAAGACAGAAGATCTTATTCAGAGTGTCCTCACAGGTAAGAAATATAAACTTTACACTGCATGAATGATACCGTTTTTTTTGTCAGGAGAAACATACTTTTTATGAAATTGGCCATCTGGCTTAGACATTTATTTGAGTGATTAGGACTGCAGTAACTCATAGAAAATATACATACCATATTTTCTTCCTCAGCTTTGAAGTTATTAAATGTTTGAGTGTGCTTCATGAGATCGGTATTGGGTGCCAACAAGGAATTATTTTAAAATATCCCATTGTTGTAGTTTCACAAGCACAGCATTACCACCTAATGCAGAAAAAAAGACCAGTATTATTATGAGAAAAGAAGCTAAACTCACTCTAAACATTGTGAATTTTAATGAAACCACTTGATCTTCATTAGCCTTACAGTATTCCCATTGCCCCTACAAAACTGAAATTACCATTACATTAAGCAAGCTGACTTGTCAGTTAGATGGTGCCCTACTGTTCAACTGGGAGTCACATCCTCCAGTGTGGAGTTAGATCACAACTCAGTTTATTTTATAATCATTCTCCTATATTAGAACCCACTCCATGTCCAAATCTTGTGTAGGCCTACATTTAGGTGTGGAAGACAGATAAGACACGTGAAATTCTGCATGTTGATTGCCTCTTACTCAATCTCCCTCTTGTACAGTAGGAAGAGGCTGGCCTAGATTGTGGGAGTACCTGCTGGTCTCATACAATCAGTCGGTTGTCTGGGAAGGGGTTTGCAGTCTGGCCTTTCCAGAGCTGTAACCCCAGATCATGCAAGTCCTTGTTCCTTTCAGCACTCGGTTGTTGGTTTTTTGGCATTTTTTTAATTGCTGATTTGGGATGAGCTTGCGTAGGTCAGGCCAGCAGACGCTGAGCTCAAGCTGTGATCTGGGTTCACAGAGCTGGAAGTCCTTCATAGTGCTGCTGGAGTGACAGCACTGGAACGCAATTCTCAGCATTGAGCTAGGGATCCTTTGCTAGACTGACAGCCAGGTGGCCATAACTCCTCTGATTCAGGGTCTCCATCAAGGGAGAAATGAAGTGTCTCCTAACATGCTGTGATGATACTGGGCCAGAGGCCTCCAGCCAGTGCCCAAGTCAAAGCAGGAGAGCAGGCAGTTGAATTGCTGTTTGTGAAGGGGATTTAGGCATCAGAATGTTACGTAGCCCATTCAGTGAGAAGGGAAAGTTGAAGAGTCGGTGTGGTCAGTACATATATCTATATGTAAGATTTTTTTATTTTTTTTTTTTATGTTGGGCTGATGGGGATCTCTTGCACCTGAAAGGGATTGAGGAAAGAAAATACTTGGTGCTTATTTTGCTACACATCTTGGAGTTCTAAATTTTCATCTCACTTTTTACTCTTATGTCAATTAAATTTGCCACAGTATTTTCAATCTGGTTAGCTTATTTCCAGGGAAGTCCTACTCAGTTTAAGCTAACAGATCTTACCTGCAGTAAACAACCATGCTTTTTTTCATTCCTGCTAGTGGCAATTCCTGGGTTCATGCATTATTAGAAAATTGAAGTGGCTTTTGTTATTATCATTGTAGAAGTGGAAGCACAGACTATCGAGGAGCTAAAACAACAGAAGTCTTTTGTTAAGCTTCAGAAGAAGCACTACAAGGAAATGAAGGATCTTGTGAAGAGGCACCACAAGAAAACTACTGACCTTATCAAAGAGCACACTGCAAAGTACAATGAAATCCAGAATGACTACCTGCGACGAAGAGCAGTTTTAGAAAAAATGGCAAAAAGAGACAGTAAGAAAAGGTATATTCTTGAATTTGGTTTTGGAGTTCTTTGCTCAAGTCTTTTATAGTAGACGGTTAATACAGATGTGACATTAAAGCACAGAAAAAAAATCAAAAGCAGCAAGATTCCTAGGTAAAATGAATTCAGGGCTTTTAATATGGAAAGCATCAGAAAAAGCCCTCTTCATGGTGTGCTGCTTCTCTGCTGGAAGCCAGATACATTGTTCTCCATGTTATACCTCTTTCCCTGTAAATAAGGGTGTGCATTATTTATCTTGGGACTTTCCCTAGACCGCTAGTATGAGTTGATGACTTAACTTCACTGGCAACAGCAGCTAGTGGTTAGGTAGTGAGCTTAATCACAGATGATGAGAGGGGGCATCCCCTACACACTGGAACAGTTCAGAGAGCAAATTGCAGCCTGAAAGAACTCAAACCTCTCTGGATAAAGTGTTCTTACTTTCTTACTCAGGTCAACTGGAGCTCATTTTATTGGAGCGCCCCATCTCCCATGCCAGTCTCCTGTAGGAGGAGGAGTATCAGTTCCATGGAAACTTCTGATCCCCACTTAATAATATAACTTCATAGTGTAGCTCCTTTCTCAAGCAAGGAGAAGTTTTGCTGCCTGCACATGATCATCCTGCCTATATTAAGCAATTGATTTAGTCTGGGCCACCACAGTGTGCTGTCTGGTGGTGGAAGAGACCCAAGTGTCAAAACAGGAGCAAAACTTAGTCCTCTTTTATGCTATTTGTGGGTAAAACAGATATTCTGAATTTGGGGGTGAAGAGTCTCCAAGTATAAGAGCCCTGGTAAAAAAAAATAATCATGCTAGAGTAGAAGGCTTAAGATATATAATTAGGTGGAAGAAACATCTAGAAGTTATTAACATCTGACTACTGTTTAAATTATGATTGATCTAGATCACTTAGGGATCTCCTAATGATTGCGTAGCTTTGCCTCGGCATCCACACCCCTTCTGTGCTGTGTCTCTAAGTCATGCGTTGCCCTGTTGCTTTGTGTGTGCTGATAGAATTGGCATATTCTTTGTTTAGGTATGGAAAGTTGTATTTATCGTTATCACTTTGAAATGTAAAGACTGTTAAGACTTATTAATCTTTCCACAGTTATTGTCTTGTTCATATGGTAAGGAAATATATGTTAATAAAGATCAATACTTAACTCCTGGCAAAACACATACACACATAAGGTACAGTCTGTGTCTGATACTCTTGCAACTGAATTTTTCTTTTTCCCATTAGTATAGCATTCTCCTTTTAATATAATTTAATTTTAAAGTAATTAGAGAAGCACAAAAGTCCTTTAACTTTTACCTAAAATTGATAAAGCTACAGTTCTTAAATATGAAGACATTGAATGAACATTAAACAAACTACTTGATACTTTTTGGTAGGAGACCATCAGAGAAAAAAGCCGCAAGCATGCTCTGGCTGCCAACCTTGTTGATAGTACCTCTAAATGTAAGTGACTGGGATTCAGGCCATAACCTGTCCCTAGGAAGGGGCTTATTCATTTATGTTTGCCTGATGACAGAATGTCATTGGGCTTAATAAGAGCTTAACACTCATAATTTATCTGTGTTCAGCTGGCCTTAACTGTTGCCAGCTTTTAGGCTTCCGGGCTGTATGCTTGAGTTTAACAAGCTCTCTTAATTACTAGTTGTCAACTGCACACACAGTGATATTTTATCTGCTGTATTTTTCCATCATCGGTGTGCATGACAGATAGTGGCAGACAAAACAACATCATGTTTCTTTCTTTTCTCTAGCATATTCCATTAAAATTTAAGCAGAAAATCAAACTGAAGAAATAAAATGACTCACTTATCTTTGAATAGAAAGGATTTTGTTTTGTTATGTTGTTTGTTTGGTATTTTTTTATTTTGTTATGATCTGACCATAAATCATTCATGATTTCTGGCAATAAAACCCTCTAGTATATTACGTGAAACTGTCACAGTGATTTCAAAGATGTGAAGTTTTTTTTATGTGCAGATGCATAGAAATCTGAAGGTTAAAAAATCTGAGGTTGAATTTTAAAAAGGCAATATTTTTAGGCCTTTTCAACTTGCAAGTACAATATTATCTGAATCAGCAGACTTCTAATAGAATACTGCAGCACAAGAAAAAAAGGTGATTTTTATCATTTAAAATTATTACTGAAGCCATTTCCATGAAACTGCCAAGTATTAATCATTACTTCGCCAGGAGTCGGTGTATGAGATTGCCATAAATATGTGCTGTATCTGGACAAAAGCAATCCATGTTTCATGCCCTCGCCTATAATTGGGACAAGATTCAGTAAAGCTGTTGTCTATAGGAAGTTGGAAGTATTTATTTATATACATACACAAGAGTTTTGTTGCTGTTGTTCTGAAGTTTCTTTGCTGATCATGTCCCTCAAAAGACAACCTTAGCATTTTAGCCAGTGTTTAGAAATAGGCCTTATTTTCTTTTCCCCAAAATACACAAGGAATGTCAGCTTTAAAATGCATAGTGTAATAATAGTGGCATAATATGCTGACTTTAATGTTCTCTAAAGCTGTATTCTGGCTCTGTATTTAAATTATCCTTACCTATCACATTGACACCACTTAACCTCTTACCAGAATATTCAAATACAATAAAAATACAAGAAATGGAAAGAGGCTACCTTGAGGTTCACATCCTCAGACCGATGAAAGCACCATCATATTATTTCAGCTGAAGTAACTCTAAATTGACAGCAGCTGCAAACTTTATACCTGGGAGAGAGAAGAGAGACGGCCAGTGTAGCAAGTTCTCTGCATTGTAATCTCTGCAAATTTCTGAGTAGCAAACTCTTTTTTTCTCAGTGTCAGGCCTCTCTATTCACAGCTTTGCTGTTTTGTCCCTCTCAGGCACTGTTCTGAGGTTTCCCAGGCAACTGATTTAACACCCGAGTGCAGCAGTAAACAGAGCAGGGACACAGCATAATTTTTATTTTTCTTTTTCTCCTTGGGTTTAGTTTAGTGCTGGCATGAGAGTGATACTGCTTTTACTGCTTATTTTTTTCCTTGAGCAGTTTAGGGTCATCATGTCTCCTTTCACAATTACATCTATCTTTCCTTCTGTCTTCAGAAAGAAATTTAAAATCCCACCTAACTGTTCCTTAATGTTGCTTTTTAGCTTCCTCATTGTATTTTGCTCCTGTGTGCTGCCTCTCTGAGCTTTACTCCCCACTGGGGTGTTAACTTTCCTCCTAAAGTCAATAGAGCACTTTTCTCTGTATGTGCTATGCGTGGCATTTCCTGAAGGGGGGAGAAAATACCAAATAAAGGGATGTTCCTACCATTTTAAGTATTTTACAAATGCAGTTGTAAAGTTATGCTCTAAAATTTATTGCAAAGTGCATGGAAGGATGACTCAGTTTTCAAAATACTTAGAATTCAACAGTTCTGCTGAGGACTGTGCTGCTTTGAAGTCCAAGTTACATGTCTGGAAGTGGATAAACAAGTTCCATGGGCATCTGTTTACGGGAAATCTTGGCAATTGCATTTATAGCTCATTTATACTGACTCTGTTTCACGCTACCATGCTGGGTTAGTAAAATGAGGTTTAAAAGCAATAGCCATCCCATTAGTAAATTGTTAACACTTTTTTTTTTTTTCTAAAAGATTAAATTATTTGACTTACTAACTAGAGCTAAAATAATCTTCTGAACCTATATGTGGAGCTGAGAAACTTCTTAACAGGCTACATGTAACTAGCTGCCTTAAAAACAAGGTTTAAATATGAGTCAGAGTGTACATGCCTAGTGACTTAGACCTTGTTGATATGTGTGTGTCTTTGCAGATCTGAAACAAGCAGCCCAGACCACAGTTCTTCAACTATTGAGCAGGAATTAGCTGCACTCGACTCTGAAATGACCCAGAAGCTAGTCGAGCTGAAGGAGAAGCAGCAACAGCAGCTGCTGAATCTCCGACAGGAGCAGTATTACAGTGAAAAGTACCAGAAACGAGAGCACATTAAGCTGGTACGTTTGTTATGTTGCCTGCTTTTCTTTTGCAATCTCAGGGTGAGTAATTAAAGCAGCATGACATTATAAAGTGAGGCTTCCTCTTGCTTGGAGTCCATTTCAGAGCTTTATTTCCCTGTGGTCTGCTGCAACTTTGATGGCTTGTTGTGTTACTTTGTCACTAACACTTCTAACAGCTTGGAAGGCTTTGGATGCAAGGCAGAAAGGCAACAGGATTATTACTGCTGCTAACACAGAGGCCTTACCTCTAGTTACGTAAGCCTCAGTTTACTGCGGCTTTTGGACGATGTTCCTGTTTTGTTCTGGCACTTTTTTTAAACATATAACATTCAAGGAAGCAGGATTAGCTGGAAAATAAATTGAAACACTATGAAAATAAATAAATGAAAATAGAATCAAACATTCCCCAGGGCACAGAGTTGTGACAAACAGTGTTCCTGTTGCAAATAAGTGCTTTAAGGAGATGCAGGATATAATCTATGTATGGTGAAGAAATATTTTGCATCCATCAGTCTAAGCCAGCTTGTGTTTTTACAGCTGGAGTTTGGCTGACAACTACAGCAGGATCATAGGCCCTCTGAGCAGAAATAGAGGAGCTCGGGCAGATGGCAGCTGATGCTGATGGATATTCTCGGGCTGAAAAGAACATTTTTTTAAAGGGTGTTATGGGAGTGCAGACTGTTTCTCAACTCCAGACAATCCTCTCTCTCTACTTTTTTCTATTACATGATGTTTTGCCTCATTACTGTTGGGTGAAGTGTTTTGTCTACTCTGCCCTGTCATCCTAAAAGAGCAGGTCAGACGAGTGATGTGTGTAGATATCACTCAGCAAGGCCTTTTGACAAACTCATTCTCATGGAGCAGTGCACAGAGCTGGAGTTCATTTCAAAATGGGAAATGGCATTTCTCAAAGAAAAGTTACATTTTCAGCATTGTCCAGTTAGGTAGTGTCAGGAAAAAAATCACTTTTTAGCACAGAACTTTCAGTTAGTTTTCCCCCTGAGCTGTGCAGGAGTTAATATTCCAATTAAAATCTGCCTTGCAGCTGAGAGATTCCTTCTGATGTCTTTCTTTTTGAGGGGAGCCTATTGTCTGTATCTTTCTTATTCTATCTAAGGAATGAAAAGCTGGATCAGAACAGCTAGGCATTATATACATTCTCGGGTTCATCATCCTGAGAGGATTATTTTACAGAATTAGACTTAAACAAGATGGGGTGATCAAATTCGTCCCATTTCCCACTTTTAATTCACTGAACTTGCACACGAGCCCTATGCATGTGTCCTCTGCCATCAGCATCACCACAAGTATGCTGTTAGCAGTTTAAGCACAAATGAGATTGGACACAGCACCGCGCAACGGATTTCAAACTGACTGCTAAGATTTTTTGAATCCATGATTCTGCCATCAAAGTGTAGGCTATGCTTAGCTGTGCTTAGCTTTCCTCGCTCTCATGCATGAATTTTCAATATCCACTTGACCACCCTGAAATCCGAGCTGTTCCGTGGAATAATACTCAGTGCAAGAGGAATGTTTTCAGCACTTGCTGAAAGCTGTGAATATTCAGTGACACAGGAATTCAGTTTGAGATTGCGTAAATTAGTTTTCCGTCCCTTTCTGAATTATCACAGGCATTTTAATTCCTAGCAAAGGTAAAATCTGCAAAATATGTTTTGGTATTACATTTACTATTCTGAAACTGTATCACCTTTGTGTACACAGAGGTAGAAGTTTCCATCAAAGAGGGACGTACACAAGACTGGCTGAACTCCACAAGTTACAGATGCATTTATGCTAATAACATTTACTGCCTTTTGATCATCGGTAGTTTATCAGGGAATGGTGTAACACTTTCAGGGCTGCTACAGACTTCAGAGGAACCTTAGCCACATGTATGATGTTTAGCTGAAAATACCTATTTTTGGTTTTTGGGAAATTTTTTTTTTTTTTTTAGCTTATTCAGAAGTTGACAGATGTAGCAGAGGAGTGTCAAAACAGCCAGCTGAAGAAACTGAAAGAAACCTGTGAAAAGTAAGGTGCTATTCCCCTTACAATTGATTACTATTCCATGTCAGTTTTGTTTGGATACGTTTTGAACGTGTCTTTATTTTATGTGCTTTAGAGAAAAGAAAGAACTGAAGAAAAAAATGGACAAGAAAAGGCAGGAGAAGATCACGGAAGCAAAGTCCAAGGATAAAAATCAAATGGAAGAGTAAGTCTATCCCTAGGTCCCTATCCTTACATGTTATAAGGAGACAAGATTTTTCACAACTGGAAAATCAAAGAAAGGTCTCAACCCTAAATATAAGCGAGCTCTAAGTCACTGTAATACGGCACCAGAGCAGAGGAGTCCTTACTGCCGCTCATACTAATTTAATTTCCTGGGACTAATGTAATCTCCTGTTCTGTGAGCATTGAGAGTCTGGGCCAGCTGCAAAGGTGCTGATGTGTGGATGGGGACATGCCTGTGAGTGGCACAACAGAGTGATTTGCCAAGATGCCGTTAATCTGGACACTATTTCTTCCTGTATAAATAGACTTAGTGGCTTCAGTTCCTTCAGGATTTGATTTCCCCTTAACTTAGGTTTTTATTTGTGAGTTAACCTTTCTTCTTAACTCCGTTAGAGCTGCTCTCCAGAAGAAATAGCAGCAACACACTGGAAGGTTTGCTCTACTTACGTGATAAATTCCCCTCAGATGCTGTGCTACTGATTATTCTCCTGTGACAGCGTTATGCAGTGTGCAGTCACTTCAGGTGGCAGAGAGAGGAGAGCTGAGCTCTGAGGGTGCAGTTTCTGTGAACAGGGACAGGATTATTAATTTCATTTATGCACCACCAGACAATGCAAACTGTAGTTGTGCGAGCTGATTATATTCGTCCCAAGGGCACAGGATATAGGTTTGTTTGTCCTCCTCCATTTGTTTTGGCAAGCAGCTCAAAAAGAAAATGGAGCATTTTAATCTTGCACTGTTTGCTGGGATATGCTTGTTATTGGTCTTTACTTCAGTAACATTTAAGGACAGTTAAAAATACAGGAGGAACAAAAATAAATATCTAGAATATCTGAGTTTTACCAAGTAACAAAAACACAAGTATGTTTGGTTTTCTACAGATGAAAATGTTCATACAGGTTTTGGAGCCTCTCAACATAGAATCTCTGTATTTGGTTACACTGAAAGAAGGTCACACACACACTATGAACTGCATTGGATAATTTAAGCATCAGTAGTATAGAATTTTAATAAGCGTCCTAGAGAAAAGATGACAAAATGAAAAAAATTGATTATGAAAAGAAGGGAGAAATATTTAATATAGTTAGAGCTGGTCAGAGGGCATGAAGTCACATTAGAAAGCACATTAATTAGTCATTATGAAAATGCTATAGCAGTAAGAATCAATTGCCATAGGAAATGATTTGCTGAGAGGTTAATGAGACATTGATGAGAAAGGCTCAGAAACAGACAAGTAGAAATTCTTTTTGTTCTCCTTTTATTCTTTTCTAATTTTTCCCAAGGGCTTTCCCTTGCCAGGCTTTTCAAAGAGCCCTTGGGAAGGGTGAGATGAGAACTACACAGGAAACTCAGCTCTCCCCCTCAAGTGACATGGTTTATCCTCATACTTGCAGTAGGACAGAGAGTAGTGAGACCTTCTGGTGAATCCCATTCGAGTCATCTGGGCTGGACTGGTGTTTATTTAAAGCTTTTACACAAATTTGGGAATGACTATTACATAGAGATTGTAATCATTGTTCTTTCTTATTTTTTCTAATTCCTACATGCACGCAGGGCTTGTGTAACTTCCTATAACCATCAGATTTTAGTGCCAGCTGAACAGCAATTCACTTGGGAAAGTGTTCTTGACTTGGGAAATTGGGTTTTAGAGTACTGTCCTGAATATGGTCAACTCAAGAATCTACAAATTGTTATTTTATCTGCATTTAGCCCTTTGGGGGATCTCATCTTCAGCCTTTAACCAATGGCTACTTAATAACTATCTCACAGAGTCACTTCAAGTATTTCCTCCAAGTTCAGCTTTACATAGCAAAGCTGGGGGCCAAAGTCAAATCTGCCTTGCTCTTTGAGGACTTTACTATTGTCCTTGAGCTGTCACCAGTAGTTATCTGCTTGTAGACAGAGACTATTTCTCTACTATATACGGTGCCACAATGTGGCAGTGTGCATCTACTGATGATAGTGTGCTCTCCTAGTCTGACTTTTGTGCCTTAAGGAACACCACTGACACTTTAAGGACATGGCAGTATCCTATGGGAAAAGCCAGTTGTGAAAAAGCGGGATGTTTCTTACTGTAGGTCACGGAGAAGCCTGAGCCCTTTGTACAATGAAGATGCAGCCTGATACAAAAGGCGCATTCAGTAGGTAGATAGAAGTTAAGCAGGCAGAGCCCAACATTCAAAACATGGCCCTTCTTATTCTGTAGGGAGATGTGGGGGATTAAAATATATTGATGTGATCTTATTGACTACAATAACTCTTTGATTCCTTCTCCCCAGAGAGAAGACTGAAATGATTCGATCATATATCCAGGAGGTGGTGCAGTACATAAAACGGGTATGTCAGACCATGTGTTTATTTTTTGGTTCGGGGGGTAAAATGTCAAATTTCATATTTTAGGTCCCATTAAAGTGCAGATTCTAAGCTTTGGTATAAGTATTCTGCAGGTGCCAGTTTTGAACAGGTGCAGTGTTGATTTCACATGCCAGTTAAATGAAAACTGGAATTTCAAACATATCTTCATTCATTGTTAGTGTTTGAGGGATGGTGCTGAGAGGGGTAGATTTTAATACAGTTATAATTTCCATCTTTTAATATCATCTGTTGATTTGTGGAAAATGTACCAATTTTTTTAATTGGTTTGCTGCCTCATGAATGCAAAGATTGCATAAAGAACTCTGTAAGTCAATAAACATTTAATTGCAGAGTATATTTTAACCTTAATTACATTTGTACAATTACTGAAATGCAAGAGACGTTCAATGAGCTTGGTAAATACAAGTCAAAGAATTTCGTTACAGGTGTTTGCTTTTCTGAAGCTATAGGTGGCTTGCAGTGAGCTGAAAGTATGCATTTGATGCATGAGATCACAATGAAACATATGCCACTATTGAATCTTCTCTTCGTTTCAGTGCAGAGATAGTTCAGTTCAAAAGTTGGCCCACTTTTGCTCACAGAGGCCTCAGTTCAGGAATCAACCTAAAGATTTAGCAAATTAAGTATGCTTAATTCCTGTTGGAGTCGGACACGTGTACAAGTGCTTTACTAAACGAGGCCCAAAATTTATCAGCACATTCATGTAGGACTCTAGGATGCAAATCCTCTTCTGGGAACAGCGTCCATCTTTCACAGCTTGTACAGTAAAAGCTGAAGCCAAATAATGTGATTTTAAAAAATGCATTATGCTTTCTATAGCATTAGGAGTCTACAATGAGTCCTTTAGACATTTCTCTATTCTAAATCCCATGTGTGAAATCTGAAATATGTTGCCCACACACAACTGTTAAAGCAGCTGTGCTCAGGGACACTTGTGACAGTGTTGTGTAAGTTTATATTAGAATTATTCCCAATTTTGATGATAATGTTTTAATTTTGATGGATGGAACATTTTGGGAAGAGGTGGGAAGGTGAGGATGTAGAATCTCTGAAAAAAGATTCTGTCCTATTTTGTTACAGCTAGAAGATGCTCAGAGTAAAAGACAGGAGAAACTTGTAGAAAAACACAAGGAGATTCGGCAGCAAATACTGGATGAAAAGCCTAAGGTAAAGAGTTTTTGAACATATGTTATACTGCTAAAAAGTGTCCTTCAGGAAAGGAGGTGTTCTTACAGCAGGTAGGCTGATATTTAAGGATTAGAAAGTCTATTCACTGCATGGTAGCCATTGTCTCTAATACTCAGGGTGAAAAAAAATTCAAGTAGCAGCCTAGTATGGAGCACCACTTCAAGTCCAGATGCCATATAATGAAGTTTATTTTTTAGTACTCCTACTGTTAAAAAGCTTTCAGTGCAAGTGGTGCTTGTGACCAGCAGAGTGTGCCCTTCGCTCCATTGTGCTTTAGCAGTATGAAAACAAAACACAGTTTACACGGAAAAGAAAAAGAGATATCTTTTTAGCATGCTTGCCGAAGATCCTTGTGATAATTGATGAGGATGTATTTTTGTGGAAAACAATGTGTATTTTCATAACAATAGAGCTTAATGTTCTGCACTGCTTCCTGGATTTCCTCTATTTGATTTTGTGCGCTGCATGGATGTGTAATACTCTGAAAGACAGTTTTTGATCCTAAAGATTGTGGACTGACTCTTACTCCTTGTGAAGCTGGTGGTAGTTTTGCCATTGACTTCAGTGAAGGTTCAGAGTCCTCCACTTGTACACCATTTTCCTGTGGAAAGACCTAGGTAACTATATAATCCAACTTCTGAATGGAAGGAGACTTGTTTTCAGCAGAGTTCATATCTACGTATGATTCTTTACAGCCCACTGTGTCATGTCTGCTTTCATTTTTTCTGCACTTGCTCAAATGTGTGTTCTCAGCTTCACTTTTCATTTCTTGTCTGTGTCCACAGTCCTGATGTTTCTGTGCTCGTTTTATGGCTTGAATCGTAGCATTGGGTGTGAGCTAATCAGTGTTGTCATGTCATTTCTGTGAAATAGCCAGAGAATAAATTAGACTAAGGTCTGAATAGGTAGAAGTTTACAATAGTTTGGAGAAAAAAAAATGTCTGCACTTCTGATTTTTCTACTCATACTCCTGTTTATAAGTAAGCTGGAATTTTTCAATGTCATGGGCATTTGGGTGTAAAGACTATACATAATACTGTGTTTTATGTTTGGTGCTGTAGGATCATGAGCTTCTCAGACATATGAACTAAAAAGATTGGAATTTAAATGCTGGAATTTTAAATTTCAAAGAATAATCTGCTAGTAATTCTGACTTTTCACAAATACCTGGATGCTTAATTACTTCTCTGTGTTTGTGTCTTTTTTTTTTTTTTGATGTATCAATTTACTGTGAAGTAGCATAAACCACTGAAAAATTGTCAGGAAGGACTTGGTTTGCATTTTGAAAGGTTGTGCTGGACTGGTAGTGTTCAACTCTTTAATCAGCTGCCCACGTGCCAAGCATTAGGTCATGGCATAGAGCAGCTCCAGATCTCCTGTCTTCCCCTGCATCTGGCCATCAGTGAAAGCACTGCAGTAATCAGCGCTCCTCACTCAGTGCTCTCAATTCCTCCTGAGAAAACCCTCTGCAGTAATGTGCCTTGCAGGGCCTGGCTGCAGGGTTGTTTTTTTTTTCCTTTCCCACATACTGAAATGGGGAGACTTTGGTGAATTTATGATATGTGCCTCTTGCTGGTATGAAAGGATTTTGGCAAAACATAATTACTTATTTTATAAGTCTCTTTTTACATTTTGCTTCATGGTCACATTTCATGTTCATATTTGCTTCCTTAGTGACATACCATATGCTATAAGATAGATTAAATGATTTCCCAGCTGAGAACCACCAATGTATATTAGGCAAACAGCAGCCTTTATAAGGGCAACCTTTTTAACTGGCCAGTCTCTGGTGCTCCAGTATTCAAACGCCCACTAAAGTTTATGCTAGATTCCTTAAAAGGGTTTTCTGGCAATATCAACTCAATCCCTAAACAAAGAGTTTATTATATTTAAGAAGGAAAGAATTTTCAGTATTCTTACCAATAATTCCATTGGACACAGATTTGCCATCATCAGTCACTGTCATTTGGTTATTTATTACTGACAGGCAGTTTGTTGTATTATGACTTTGTGCACAGGGCTCCATCACAGCCAGGAAGACCATCCCTTCACAAAGGCAGTCAAGTTTGCTTTTTTCAAGTATGAGTTAGCAGCTTCCTCTGTTGCGGTGTGTTTAAGTCAGCAGAACACTTGCCTTAAAGTGCTGACATTTTAGACAACAGCTTTTAGAAACTGTTCAAACTGAATGTTAATTAATTCCCTGTACTGGAGGCAGAGGGCTTGCATTTTATTTAAAATACCATGTGTTTAGATGAAAATACTTATCTCAGGACTGGTTTACACCCTTCTGCTCTGCCTCTCCCTCACTTACAGAATTTCTTTTTAATGTTTGGATGTGAGACTGCTGTGCAACTTTTGTTTGTGGGGCTATTGTATAACAAAAAGCTTTTATTCTCATTTAAGAGTTGGAGATTTTACTTCCTCAACTGATACTTTCAGGCAAAAGGTTGTAAATAATTCTTCAGCTTCTAGTAGACCTGTTGAAGGCAGTGTAGACATTGGCTTTAATCAGCCTCAAGTGTCACGATATATGTAAGTGCTGAGGATATCTTTATGACAAACCCATCTCTGATGCTCTAGGAACTAGAAATTAAGTATTATCATCAAATCTATGTGTATGTGTATGGAAACAGGCCAGCCACTCCCACAGAGATGTTTGGAAAAGGAGACTATCATCTAATTAAGAAGTCAAATACTGAGTGACTCTAGGTCAAAAAATTTCTAACTTGCCATTGTAGTGAAAGCACAGTAGAAACAGAATTCCAAATGCTCTCCTGCTGCTATCTTTTTCCTAACAGCATCATTACCAAGCAAGGCCATGTGTCTTGTCTTTTCTCTTGCTCACCCTTTTTCTTATATTATCTACTGGCACTTTTGTTAGCAGCAGCAGCAGCTTGTATTCCTCCCCCCACCCCCATTCTTATTCTTTGTATCCTTCTCTTAGTCATTGATACACATTAAGCTTGTCCTGTTCTTATCTTCTTCCCCACGGGCATCTCTTCTGCTGCATGCTGTGGAGGCTGCTGTAGAAAGACATCCCTTTGCACTGCAGTACTGAATTCTGTACGTTATAGCAGCATGTGATTTTAGATTCTCCACCATGTCTGCCACTCGTTATCTAAGCACAGATGATGGGCATGGTCATTACATCTCAATTTCTTTGTTCTCTGCATCAAGTTAAACATAAATCAAGTGCATTTCCTTCCCCCTTCACCCTTGCCTCCCATTTTATTGTAATTACAAAAATCAATACACGTGAGACATGACAAGGAATTAATTATTTTTCTGAGAATCGACTGAGTTACAGTAAATAGATCCAATCCTCCTTTAATTGAAATCAATGAGAGTTTTGTCATTCACACTCATGGGTCAGAGTTACACTTCAATTTCAGTGTAACAGCTGAGACTTCTGTGCTTTTGCAGTCAGGACCTGCTCCCAGATGAGTTAGTTAACTGGACTTTCTGGCTTTGGGTGGACCCTATTCATACAGACCCAGCTGTCAAGGAAGATGTACCTCCTGTGGTTCCTTATTTTGTAGCCCATGTTCATATTTCTGCTTACACCTACTCTACTGTTCACAACTCCAGCTTAGCCAAGGCCTGCCAAATGGCTCCTGTAGAGATGTAGAAAATGGCACTGTTCAGGGTGAGGCTTTACCTGTGGAAAAAGGTCCAACAGATCTACAGAGGCACCATAAGCTGTGCAAGCTTTCTTCTAAGTGTTGAATCTCTGTGATCTTTCAAATGAGTGAGAAAATACAGAATTAAGGTATGAAATTACTTTTTCTTCTCCAAAGAGTATAATGAAAGCAGTTTTGTAAAATTAGATAAAATTAGTTCTTGGTAATGGAAAATAGAAGCATCCGATGCATATTAACTCCCTTTCAAAGAACATACATTTATTATCTCTCAATTTAATGTGTCTTATTAAGTGCACCTGATGGGAGTCGACACTTTTACATCCAATCAATAATTAATATTAGCACTGTACCTAAAAAAATTGATGGGGACATAAAAAGATACATATTCAAGTTATAGAACAAATTAACTGCTGATCCTTTACAGCAGCAAGCCTTTTACACCTCCAGTGTCTTTACATTACATAGGGCTGAGAGGACCTCCAGGGTATTTCTTCTCCAGGGCAGCTGCTTTTACAGTCACATATCATGTAAGCCTGTTAATGAGACAAAGCTGGATGAGGTCTTCTTCCTTCAGAGTGTTATTTAAATGAAGATACTTGAAAACGCAGTGAATGATTCCACAGATTTCAGGTTGATGCTTTCTGATTTCATAGAATATTTAAAACCACATTAATCTTTGCAAAGGTTACAGGTGCTTTAGGTAGAACTTTGTGGTCATCTTCATGCAGATAATGTTGTTGAGTTAAATGAGGCTGTTACTGACAAGAGGGTCAGTGGTATCAAATACAGCAAATGCATTTTACAACACTTCTAGATTTCTATTTCAGTTAACCTCAGAGCCACTCTCTTAGCTCATCTGGAAGAGAGCAGCTCTTAGGAACTTTGATGACTATTCCAGTGTCATTTCAGCTCACTGCATAATTCACAACAATGCACCGTCCACCACAATCCCTTTTTTATCCTTTACACCTCTGGAGGAACCTAAACTGTCTTTTGGGCTAGTTGTACTTAATTCTAATACTTCTAAATGCATTCCAGTTCAACCACAGGCAACTCTTCAAGAATTCTGGGGAAGCAGTTTGGAGGGAAAGGTTATTTCAGTTTACTGAGCTTCATGGGGCTTTCCATTGCATGGATTTGGTTTGAGTGGAGGAAATCTGCCCTCCTAAAGTAGTATTCAGACTAATTGCCAAAAAGATGTGAAAAAAATTAGTTGACAACCAGTGTAAAATTTGAAAAGTTCTCCTTTTATATTGTCCCTGATTGGGGAAAAATTATTTCTTTTGTTAGTTCATTCAATTTAAGCATCTCCAAATTTTAAACAAAATATCAAATCTGTGGCTGCTAAGCTATAAAATGACTTATGGTATTATCTGCCAAAAAAGCAGAGAGTTAAGAGGATTGAAATAATTTACTGTTCGTTTCACTGTTCAGCTTTGGGTTTTGGTGCTTGTATGTTCATCAGAGGGGAATAATAAAATGCTTCTCTACCTCATTAAATGGGCAACAGCATGGAGAAATGAATGGAATTTTCTTAGCCTCAGTGAACAACAAATATTTTAAAGGAATATTTAACAAAATAAAATAACACTTTAGACTGATATTTCCAGACCCCCCTGTGACTTGATCTGGCATCTTCCCACCTCTGGACCAGAGCTTGCATTTAAAATGAGGGATGCAGTTTTCACAGACTAGTCACTTGAGGATCTTGGCACTTCGCTCAGCACCTCTCAGCATGAAATCCTAAGTGACAATCAGCCTAATTATCTAATAAGCTTTGAGTAGCTTAAGGCCTGATGTTTCTTTAAATGTTTTATTAGTGCAATTGCTAAGCAGTCTCCCATTGTAGAGTATTTTGGGGGGAAATTAGGGTTGTATCTTTTTTTCCTGTTTCTCTTACTGGGCAAACTGCAGAATGCACTTTCTGAACACACTTGTTTATTTTTCCAGCAGAATGAATGTTAATGACTGTGTGAGAAATGGATATCAGGTCAGGAAAGCTACATCTAACAATTCGAGGTGATATTTAGTGTGTTAATTCAATGTCTTCCAGTGTTGATCTTGCACATGCACGTATGTCTTGGGAAGACTAACGTTCATATCAACAGCATTGCCACATTTCCAGTGTGAATATGCAAACTGCTTTTTAAATTTATTTTCATGAACTCTGATATCACTTCCTCTAAATAAAAATATCACAAACCCTGTGAAGGAAGAATATAAACATAAAGAAATAATTTAATGAATGTGACATGAGGGAAAATACAACAAATTTAAATTGGAATTTATTGATAGAGGGTGATTTTTTTTTTTCTCATGTGGATCTTTCCACTGAAAGAATAGTGAAAGAAAAAATCTTAGGTTTGATCTGGTGTGACAAAAAAAAAAAGGAAAATAAATTATTTGAAAGGGCAAACCTTTTTAAAGTTTTGCACTAGTGTAAATCAAAAGAAACATTGTGACGTTAGTGATTTAAACTGATATTAGTGAAGTTGAAAGTATGATCCATAATGGAGGTCATGCAGCAGACAGATTTGATTTGTGAAGGTTAGTGAGATTTTCCTGGATAATGTGCTAATAAGTAAGAATTGGGAGGGGGGGATGGGGGGGGCATTAAGAAAAATGCTTTTAAAATCAGAAAATTAAAAAAAAATAATTAAACAAGCACAAATTTGAAAATTCCTCCTGAAAAAAGAAACCTCACCAATTTATTGTTTTTTTCCTAATTCACACAAGTGACTCTGTGCCTTATTTTACCCATCTCCGATAAGCACATGGCTCATCTCTCAGCCCACTGTGATTAACTATTCATTTAGCTTTCCTGGTACATATAAGACAAAATCCAAAGCAGAGCTCAGACCATCCTCTGTTCCCAGCTGTGCCCCACTGGTGTCCAGCCTTGTGTGATACCACCCAACACAGAGAGAGATCCTCACCACTCAGAAACTCCCACTTGGCTGGAGGGAAACAAAGATTACTCTAAACACCCAAATCCAGAGGCAGCATCGCAGAGTCCCTCTTCTGGTCAGTAGCAAGTACAGCTGCACCCAAAACAGGCCAGTCAGAGGGTAGTACAGAGGTACATGTTTGAGAGACCTCTGTTTTTCAGAGAGGCATCCAGCTTCGCATCCACCAATGGTCACAGCAGCACAGGAGAGCATACAGCATCCATACTGCTCCTCTAGGGCAAGCCACATCCTTTCCCCACCCTTGCTGGCTTCTGCAATATCATGGAGGTGTTGGATGGGTGGAGAGATTAGCCCAACTGGGTATGAATAATAAGCAATAAATGTGTTGTTATTTACCATTATGCAGATAAAAATATGCACATCCCTGATTTATAACAGACCGCTGCAATGGTGATCTATCAAAATGGCAGAACATTTTCTTGCAGCTGGGGCTGTGGTTTCAGAGCACCATCATCATGCGCAACCTGTTAAAAGCAAGAAAATTACTTGCATTGGTACAGTTATGCAGAGAAGAGTGTATTACATTTTACCAGAGATTGAAAACTGTGAAAAGGATGTAAAAAATGAGTATGTAGCCTTTTTCTGCAAAGTCAAGTTGAAGGTGATAACATCCTAGAGAGAGTACATTGCAGAAGATATTCTTCTGTGTGCTGTATGTGGCTAAGGAGAACAAGAAAATACCAACCTAGAGTGAATAGTGTATCATTCCTTAGCCCCTTATCTGTTCTCTGTAGCCTCTCAAAGCACTTTGATCTGCATTATCCCACTCTCTGCTCAACTGTAGAGCATGCCTGTTAGTGTTAAAGCAAAATGCCAGCTGTCATTCAGGAACCTATGACCCGTTCCTGTGCTTACTGTGCTTCAGCATTTATTGCTTTCAGCAGCAAGTGTCCCCAAGTGGGGACAGGTGGCCAGCAAGTTGCAGGGTTGCTACAGCCTGGGAGAGAAAGAGCAGAGAACTAACTGGTGTGTTAACGTTCTTATCTCGAAGAAAAACAACCGACAGAGATGTGAAAAACTTTAAGAGGCCAAGGACTGCAAACATTTTTCGTCAGGTTGTTAAGCTTAGGCTATTCCATATGTAAGCCTGACAAGAGAAGTCTCTGCTAGGAAAACAACTGTGATTCTGCGAAGACAAGTGCTTTGCATGCTAAATCTGAGTGAGCAACAGGGCATCAACAAGCTGTTGAGTCTTCTTTGCCTTTTCATGAGTACTCTCTGAAAATGCATTAAAAAACATAAGCTAAATTATGCACAGTGTGTACATAGATCGTATAGATGAAATACATGGTAGTGCACACACACAGACACTTCAAATATACTGCATATATAGCACCTTACACACATCACTCAAAGGCAGAGTCAAACTGAACAAGAAATACCATAAAAGTAGGACTACATGCTGTGGTACAACTGCATCCATCACTGAGCACGGGCAGCAATGTATTTGTTAATTATCAGACCTGCAGTGCAACATGAAAAATGACAAGAGAGTCAGGTTGACACAGCTAATGGAAAAATTTTTAAAGAAATATTAATGCTTAGTAGGTGAACTCATTAGGGAGATATTTTAAAATGCATGAAATGGAAAAAAAATAATATGTTCCTTAGTGAACAGAGAAATGAAGTCACTGGTCCTGCAGAGATTGTAGTATGTGAACAGCTTTGTATATCCAAGTCATTTCTTAAGATAGTGCCTATATCTTTTTGCAGAATCAGTCTGCAAAGCCACTGAAGAAAATCATATTGCATTTCTGTAAGTGGGGTGGTGGTGCACATTGCAGTCCACGTTAAAGATGCAGATTGCTTTTATTAGTATACTCGTGACAAAATGGGTGCTGAGTTTATCTTACAGTGAAACACTTCAGGACGATAGGGTAACAAAACCAAAAAATGAGTATGAGAGTTTCAAAAGTATACCTGGATTAAAAAGTATATTTAGAATCATGAAGAAAATCCTAATTTTAGGGGGTGGAGAGGAGCTTGGTTTTAGAAATAACAAACATTTCTGCAAGAAGGAAATGTTATTTTGAGACATTGTCTCTTTCCTAGCAGTCTAAGAGTACTGAGCGTGGTAGGGAAAGAAACCCCTGTACATCCAGAAAGTAGAGAAGGTGGACTCTATCTGACAGGGAAACCAGCACCTTGGCCATATTTCAGCCTGTACTTCCCATGCTATGTGAGTGCATCTTTCAAGGGTCTGATAGCTCTCCTTAATCACTAGCAGAATAGCTGGGAAAGATGTTCCCTAGAAAAATGGCTTTTCATTATATTTCTCCTGTGACTCATTTCCAACAAATCAGCATTTTCTGACAGCAGTTGCATACAATTGCAGTAGTTGTGGATGATGATAGTGTATAGGTTTGACTAGAGTCACTATGTTTCCTATTATTCAGCTGTTTTCTGGAAGGAGATTCTTGCTAAGAGACTGTAGAGTGTGACTAAGCACATAAACTACAGCTATGTACCTGTAAATGATCTCTTTTATGGAGACTTAGAGATTTGTGAGCTTTGTGTGACATAAGTGGATGTGTCCAGGAAGGGGAAGCTTAATCCAGATGCGGTTTGATACGGAGCCTGGCTCAAAGATGGTCAAGGCAAAATTTTAAATTTTTGTAACATTCACTTCCCCAAGTGAGTGGTGGGTCCAGAGATAATGTGTAGGAAAATGTCATGAAGATGGTGAAAGTTTACAACTCCTGATTTTTTAGGTTTTTGTGGCTCCGCCCCCCCATGAAAGAAAAATCAGTTTTGAAGTTCATTTGATAGAAATATTTTCTTTTCAAACCTACTGAGCGTGGGACAGGAAATCTCAGTCTTGGTTCATTCTGTCCACTTTGCAGCTCTCCAGACTGGTCTCTGGTTTATAGAAGTGAAGGGTTATTTGGCATACTGTACCCTACTGATAATGATAGGAGGCGTTTAGGCGTTTTCTCGGTCCTTTTATTTTTCCCCTTCTTTCTTCTATTTCTACTTAAGTTTCCTTAAGTTTCACCCCCTCTCCTACTTGTCCTGCTCCATCTTTCATTGAAATTCTTTTCACAGTATTTCATTTCTTTCTAATATTCTTTCCATAGACTTTACTTATACTTCTTACACTCTTTCCTCCCTCTTCTTTTTGGTTAATCACTTGCTCCTATTAAATTGCAAGGAGAATGTGCAAGTACTTGTAGGAATAGTGTTTCTTTCAGACTAAATGACACATTAGGAGCCACAGCCTGAAGGAAAGTGCTGGCATGCTGTGGTCTGCGTGCCTGTGAGCTTGACTGTGTATGTGGAATGTATTTCAAAGTCTTCCATCAGGTGAAAAATATGCTCCACAAGTTCTAAAGTTGTATGAAAAAATAATCATTCATAAGCACCCCAAAGCCTGTGTAATAAGAAGAGTCACATTTAAACGGAAAGCAATGGAAAAAATCCTCAACCCAAACTAGAATACAACAGAAAAAAAATATGATAGTAGGCCTAAAGAATTTAGATTCAAGGCTGAGAACTAGTGAAGACTTCAGAGAAAAAATAAGAAATAGAGATGAAAGGATCTTTACTGGGAAATGAAATACAGATTCTTGGCTTAGTCTCAATGATTACAATTTTCATATCTAGTCCAACACACTAAAAAAATTGAATGGAATTGCATCTATCCAAGTCGCAATCTTGAATAGATGAAATATTGAAAGAGTCTTGAAAGCCTGGTGGGCTTTATCCTGACAAGCAGTTTAATGATTCCAAGTCTATGCAACAGCTGCTGCAACCTTATGAGTACTGCTTGAGTTCTGACTGGTGATGTTCAACTGGTATAGTTACAGTGGCATGATGAGGAAATGGGCAATTATAGTCTTGCATGGAGATCAAGGCCAAGGACTGGTGGAGGATTAGATGTGGATTGCTTAGCAGTTGTGATAACTGCTCTCCATGACTTGCTCTGACAGGGGGCTTGGACTCAATGATCTTCTGAGGTCCCTTCCAACCCCTAACATATGATTCTATGACCTGGATATTAGTGGCAGGTTTTGTGTAAGGAGAAGGGCTGCTGGAAGGTGCAGCAGGTATGTGGGTCTGAGCAGCACGTGATCAATGACAACAGGGAGCTGGGCAGTGCTGCACTCAGTGTGCTATGCATGTCAAACTAGTAAGAGAAATTTCCAATAATCTCTCAGTTGTTCTGGATTCTGCGTTGTGTGGGTGAAGGCCACTTTGGGCTTTGTCAAATTTTGCCTGTATTGTTTGGTATTTCTAATGCTGGGACCAAATGCAAAGGAAACTATTGGTTAGCTACAAATTTATTTCCTCGATGGGAGTCTAAAGGGCAGTTACGTTCTGGTCATTTGTGTAGCTCAGCAGTGTGCAAATAGATTTGTTTTGGAAATAATGTATTCTCCCCTCCAGAATGTGGGTCCAATACATCCAGAAATTGAATTTGCAAAATAGTACAATATGGTGCAGAGGGCACTTACGTCCATCCTGTGTAATTTCCATCACTCTCCCTCTTTGGTCCCTTAAGTACTCCAATTGTAGAGGAATAGTCCCAGCTCCAGAGACACTGAGTTTCCTAATCCAAATCACGCCCCCATGTCAGAGTGCTTGGGCCGTTTTCCTGGTGCACAGAATGGGATTGAATTTTGTTAGGTAGAGCACAAGCTGAATACCTGAACCCAGCAGTATTTATAAAAGGCTCCAGGCATGGATTTCCCTTCTTTCCTTGCAAACAGCCCACACACGGACTCCATTGCTGTGCTTTTGTTTGAAAGGGAGGAACAGACACAAATGTTTTGAGGTTAAAGATTGAATTTAATGAAAAGTTTTTAGCCTAAGTTTTCAGCGTGAATAAACCCAAACATTTTCATATTAAAACTCTTCCCTATATGTTTGGGGATTTTTTTCTCTCTTTGGGACCTGATCAGCTATTCACACAGTCCTACTGATTGTTCAAAGACAGTTTCCAGTAATATTCTACATTTCCTTTGGTTTCCTTCACTCCTTTCTTGAAGCAAGGGTGACTGCTGACAAGCAATTACAAACCAGTTTTAGTGAAACAAACATCCTTGATTTATAAATCAAGGAAGCTTGATAAACCTTGCTTGGCAACAGAAACAGACCTCAATTAAGATGAGATAAAACCAGGAAAGTAATTCCTGTGATATGGTAATATTATCCACTTTGTTATTTTTCAAAATATACTCTGGAAATACATATCATAGAACAAACAATGCACACAGTAGTGTACAAATACCCTATAGCAGAATACAACAAGAATATATTTCATGATGCATCTGATAGCCGGTTGCTCAGAGTCATCTCCTCAAAGCCCTGGGAACAAGGAGGCATTACTATAACTGTAGGTAGTTGATATATAATTTAAATCAATGTAAATTATTCCCAAGTGATGCTTTGGTTGGAGCAGACTGTGTCCCACCCTGCTGCTCTGGGTACCAAATGGCCCATGGGTTTGTGACCTTAGCCCAGGATTCCTGGTCTGCCAAAGGGAAGATCAGGTTGTCTGCAGCTGGCATCTTCTGCAGATTAATAAATGAAGCATTGCTAATGAGTCGGGCTGTTACCTGTATGTAAGCTCAGGAACTCCTGCCCAGACAGTGTGAATTTCAGTCAAATGGAAACTATAAGGAAATGTTAAGCAGAGTAGATCTAGTCCATTTGTTCATACTGATGACTATATGTGTGTGTATATCTAATAGTAAATATTTGATTATATTTGCATATGTGTGCATGCTCTCTAGATCTATTAAGAATGTGCACATGCTATGTTTGAAGAAATTAATTTGATACATTCCTTTTGGATGCATCTCTTAAATTACAGTTATTCACAGCCTTGCAGGATGTAAAATTCATTATTATAAAATCATATTAGTGATTTAAAAACTGGCACGACCACCTTTCTGTTAATTGCCGTCTGTTTTTTTCCTGTCCTGTAAATTTGCCTGCTTAATATTCTAGTTCCCTTCTGGAAAAGCAATAAATGGGGAAAGTATTTTCTCCACCCAGCAGGAACCTTCCTTGGCAGCAAATGCAGCAAAATGGCCTGAGGAAAGGGACCTCGGGCAACGAACTGATGGGAGTTCAAGGTGCAATGCCACGCTGATCTGGTTTGATCAACCCAAGAGAAGGCAACACCCAGCACTGAACATCAGTGCATGCTTTTCACAATTTAGGAAGGAGCCTGTGCTCAAACCTGTCCAGGGTAGCAGCTGTTTAGCATTTCAGAGGACACATCTCCTTCCCCTCACTCCACAGAAAATAGAATATTAACCTTCTAGCTCCAGTGCTGGAGTCAGACAACATACATTACCATCATCCCTGCTTATCTAGAGAAAACTTCCCTAATGCCCCTGAATTATATTCGGGATTTGTTAGGTTAAGCGCATTTGAGACTATGAGGTGTTTAGATAATAAGGGGTGTATAAATGCAAATTAGATTGTAAACATAGGAGAAAGTCAGGAGAAGAGGGTTTCATTGGGAATTAGCTGCTAGACAAATACTTTTTTCAGCAACCTCTCTGTAAACTGCAGTGACTGTTCACTCCAAGGAGACAGTATTTGCAGGGCTTAAGAAAGTACATGTTTCTGAACACTTGTATGCAGGAAGAGCTGAAACATATTCAAATCCTCACCCCAGAGATTAACACATTATGAATAATGGCAGATTGCAAACCAGAGAGATGGAGTGGCAGGGGACAAGACAAGTGAGGCATCAAAATGTCATCATGCATTCATTACGTGCGTGACTTCCAATTAATGCGTAGACTTTCTGCTCTTAATGGAATAAATCTGTACCTCTAGAGCTACATAAACCACACTGCCTAACAACAGCTTCTCCTGTGTTTATTTTTTCACTCCCGTTTATTGTGACTGCCTTGTCTGATAGCTTGAAATCATATGTATTCTTTCTTCCAATCACTTTCCTTTCCTATTTTTCTAATTGGAAACAGTATTTTTAATTTGATTTTGTAGTTAATAATCTGGCCTTTGTGCTTTGTGGGATTTTCTAGATACCCTGACCACCCTACCTGCCACATCTTTCGTGGGAGATAGGGAAAGCTTTTTCGCTGAGCACTTCTTGTAACAAAGTTGTGATGAATAGTGATAGTTTCATAGTTTGACATTCTTTATTATGTTGATGCTTACAGAAATGAAACAGATTTTCTGTTTTCTCATTGAGGTTTTCTCTGCTGTGTTCTGATAGTCAATTTTTGCTCACACAGACAAGATGACTATCTTGTTTTGACTATTTTGACTTCTTCCTTCCCTAATTATGCAATTACTGTATATCCACCATAAATTCCTTGGTCTTATAGTTCTGTAAGCACATTTACAGGCTAATCGAGAGCCTTTAGTGACTTGAACTCTTGCATTTTTCTTTGATTTTTATCTTTTGCTGAAGGCTGTGTCCTAACATCTTTTAATCTTCTTTACGCACAAAGTATAAAAGCTTTGTAATAATCACCTTGACTGCTAATGCTGCTGTCGTCACTGCTCATCTAGTTAGCCCCTTCCCAGGCCTATTTCAGACAGATTCATTTGTAGATTGTTATATTATTAAAAAAAAAAAAAAAAGTTACCTTTTAGCTCACAAAAGTAAAGAAATTTGTTGCATTTAGAGCTGATAACATATTGTGGGAAAATTCTCCAACATCTTGTGTTGGTTTGTTGAGTTTATTGTTTGCTTTGCTTGCAGAGTTGCTCACTATGCAGAGGGCACTTATGAAGGTACTTTCTGTGGTGACTTACTGATTGTTTTCCTGATGGTAAATGGCTTTGCACAGCTTCCACTAAAAGCATTGTCCTCCAGTAGGTTTTATGATGGCTTTTCAGGTCAAGGCTTCTGTTAGTCCTTCAAATATCTGTGCAGAGTTATTGTCTGATGTATAAGCCTATCACAACATGCAATATTAATAATTCAGCATGTCAAATAATAAGTGTGTTATTCACATTATGTGAATAGTAACAACTTGGCCTTTGGTTTTATATGAAAAGCTAAGCTGCCTTCAGAGCATTACTTGATCCCACTTCATCTATGGCCTATCTAGATTTACATTTCCATGAGGGAATTATCTTGGCTAGGATCATCTGTACTATCTTATATGCTGTGCAATATACTATTGTTGTGACATATGAACCATGAATTATCCTTACTCAATACTCCAGTTTCCCCTCTTAATGAGCTTCCTATCAGTAGACACAAGAATACTCAATATTCCTCAGCTGGCCCTCTCAATCCAGTTTTCAGCTACTAACACTCTTCCTGTTTTAGCCTGTCACTCACACTGGAGTCCTTCATACATAAAACTTAACATCCTTTTTGTAAGAGTGCACGTGCAGGCTGCAGTACTGGATCATTAGTTACTACAAGTGTGGCTCTTGAGACAGCAGCTATCAGGGGAACCTTCCCACAACATAGACAGTATTGCTTTTATCAGGCTTCCTGTCACAGCCTGGGAGGAAAGCAAGCACTATCCAGCAGCAGTTACACATGATCTGTTTCTTACTTATTTCATATAATAGCTTTTGAAAATGTTTCCAGTACCCAGCAGCTACCATTTTAGTTATGCGTGCTGTTAATATACAGTTAGTTATAGGCTTTTGAGGCATTCTTGGTCTCATGAACATGTTAATTTGTAAAGAAACAAAATATTTAACCTGTATTTTAACTGCCTCTTAAACAACTTTTAACCCACCATTTCATAGCATCCCTTCTTTTTCTTTCTCTGCGTATGTGTGGCACTTCACTCTTTGTTTGGCACAGAATGCTACATTGTCCTTGACCTCCCTAAGACTCCTTAATTCTACTGGAATTGCTTAATTGTTGCTGTTGGTTTGGGGGTTTTTGTTATTGTTATCCACCAGTAAAAAACTAGGATTCAGTAACTTACAAGTGACATTTGGGGATTATTTCCATGAAGCCATGTTCAGTTATGGCACTAATCCATAGAAGCGTTGCATGCTAATATTTGGGATCTGTTTGTGGCCTAAATAAAAAGTAGCTCTTTTTGGGGGATACCAACAGAACAAACCCAGCAGAATGTTGTGGTTCCCTTTGTCCTTGTTTACCTGCTCTGTCAACATTTCTTTTCCAATGCATTTTCTTCAAGAGGTTTCTGTCCCTGGCTTGCACTTTCTCTGGACATTCAGTTAGAGGCATCAGACAGTCACAATGCAGCAGTGAAGCTCATTGCTGTCTACCTCCATCTCTTTGGCAGCTCAAATCAGCCTGAGCTTACCCTGGATCTTAGCCCATCAGATGCGGTTTCTCTTCTTCATTGCCAGAAGTCAGGCTTTCCCAGTTTCCACTTTTGCCTTATTCTTCCCCAGTTTGTACTTTTTCATTGCCAAAGTCTCTTGGCAACTCAAGATAAAGTGCAGCTGAATAGTCTTTCTCTATTGTTCCAAAAGACAGGCCCTATTACGCGGCTTGTTTTCACCTCTGTCGCAATTTAGCAGCAGAAAAAAATAAATAGTTCTTAGGGTGTTCTTGGCTATTGCAGATGGTGGTACTTGCTGCCCAGGAGACATCTCTACAGGCGATAGGAGTTTCTCAGATAACAGTAAGAGGGATATCAGACACTTGTCTTGCAGGGCAAGTAATGTGGATAATGAAAAGCTGCTAGAACAATGTGATTTGGGTAACCAGCTCTTAAGTGCCAACGATTTCTCCTGTTTTTTTCTATTTTTACACAGAATAGCAAATTACCTTTTTTATTATTATTATTTATTTGGAAATGGAAGGTTTTGTTATTTTACTATAAATTACTGATTAAGAGCACTAGCTCTCAAGCTGTCATTGTCTTTATAATGTATTGAACTTTCGTATTTATTGGTTTAGACCTTAAAAACATCCAAAGCATCAAATCAAGGTTTTTTTAGAATAGTTTGGCTTATTGGGACTGACAGATTGATTTTGTAACACCATACGCTTAAGAGTATGTTGTGTAGTTCACCATGTAGATCATTATGTGGTCAGAAGATTACATATAGCATTTCATTTTCCTAGTGAGTTGTTCATAGCATAAAGATCTTTAGACATGCTAAATAGATAAAGGTAAAATTATAAACACAAATGCCATCTTTGAAGTACTTCAGTAAGTTATGCCCTTTTGAAAATGTTACCTGTAACGGCAGCCAGATGTCTACGTGTAGCATTACCCCGTACAGCTTGCGGGATGTTCAATAGTCACCCTTTTTATAGTTTGAAATTCTTCTGGTACCATAAACAACAGACAACTGTGGGCTGTAATCATTCCATTATACATTCTAGAAGGTTTTAGTTAGTGGCTGAAATGACATCCTCTTTTTTTTTTTTTTTTTTTTTTTTTGGCATTCCTTTTTACTGGGGCATTGATAGACATCACTCATCTCTTTGAAAAAAATTATTACTTAGCTTGTTTTTCTGGACCAGTGATTTTTTCACCATCCATTCTTGAAAATACTTGCTATTATATCATTAGAAACATTGAGTGTTAGCATAAAGGTAATATTTCACTTCCTCATGGTTTTTTTTTACTCTCAATCTCTACACATCCATGGAATTGTAGAGTGTTCTGCAGATCATTTGTTAAAGTTTAATGCTGCTGCTAACTAGCAGTGCAAAAGAGTACTGTCACCCTGGGAATATTTCCTCCCTTTCACCTTTTCCTGTTTTGATGTGGATATGTGCAAATGTGATGAATAAAAAGCCACGAACTGACCAAGTGGGATGCTCTAATTGCATTTTCTTAATTTTCAACACTTGTATCTTTCCCCATTCCTACACTGTTTTAATTGAGTTAAATTATATGGTGAGTCTTAAAGCTCTAAAAAAATCTTAATGATTTAAGGGGCTATGAGGCAATGTAACTGAAGAATACTTCAGGATCAATGGGTGCAAAACTGGAAATAAGAATTATCTCATCTAAATTTAGATATCTGCAAGAAATCTATGTACCTGTGCAAGTCCTCAAGTCCTTCAAGAGAACAAAATAGTGCTAGGAAGCAATTGACCTAATCCTCTGCCTCCTCTGCGAGCAGATTAACATAGTTCTACTAGAGATTCCAACAGGATTTATGACATATATTTTGATAAAAAATTATATTGAGTGTGTGGGTTTTAAGTGGTGTCAGCAGAACCAGCTGAAACCTCTCTAATTATGGAGACAGACATTACATTTTCTATTCAAAGGATGAATTCAGATTAATTCCTCTGACAGGTGTGAAACTTTCTTTATGCACATGAAAACAAATGTGGGATGTCCTCAAAGTTCCTGCATCTAATTTTTCTCTGTGAAACCATCTTTTTAGAACTCTTCTTGCATTTTAAATTTTCTATTACAGAATATTTTTTTTTAAATGGCTCTTTAAAACAAACAGTGATTTGTCTTAGCTAGTTATTTATTTCTAATTTAGTAATATTAGACGGCAGTGCTTTCAAACTTCTCCATAACCCTACTAATGTCTTGTACCAAGGCTCTCTGAGGCCAGACATCCTCTTTCTAAATGGACACCTGTGCCTACACCCAGGCTATGGATGAGGCACAATACGAGTCCTCAGAGAATTTCCTTTCTTTCAAAAGGGATGAACAGCAAGCAAATGAAGCAAGTCTCTACTCAGGCAGCCTAAGGTTTTAATCCTGTATAAGAAATGAAGGAAGGCAAATGTCTAAAACAATACTATTAGTTCTATTAGAATATTGTCTCCACCTTCCAGGGAAAATGAAACATCAAGAATAAAAGGAAGAAAGCAGTAAGAAGTGTATCAGAGAGCAAGGATACGGACAGTTTGTAGGTGGTGTTGTGGAAGGGACGGCTGAGAGATGCAGGAAGAAGATTAAATTTGGGAGACACATTTAGCTCTCTTGTTGTCTGGCAATACCAAGCAGTGCCAATTTGCTCCAAGAGTTTCATGCTGTTCCAGAGCAGCTTAAATTACCCTAAACATACTGGTGAATCTTAAGTTAAAGTTTAAATAAGATTTATGATTTAAACTGCACAATTTTAAATCAAAAGGAAATTGAGGTGTTTGAAATACTTATTTTATGTTTATATACAACATATTTAATAACAAAAATTAAGGGAAAAATTAAAACTTTTATTCTTGCTTTTCATTAATTTAGGACTTTTGTTTGGAAAACATAAAATTTTAAGAGAGAAATTAAGACTTTAATCATGATCTTAAATTAAAGTCAACCCTGTTAAAGAATGAAATTCGTCATTCTAGTAACCCCTCATCTACAGAAACAAAAAGTGAATTTTGCATTGCTTACCCTCAGCTGAAATTACATTTTTGTGAAGACTTACTATGGGAAGATTTATTCCATTTACACAAAAAGCTCGTTAATATATATCTTGACAGACAGAGGCTTGAGCTACAGATGTACATTCTACCCATTCATATCTGAGTTTTACTGAGAGCCATTTCTGTTGCATGGAACAGCTTTGTGTTTTGATCAGTCAGGTCTCTCCTTACCTTCCAAAAATTACTAATATTTTGCATCTAAGAAATCTGAAGAATGACTATTTAAGTAAGATAGAGTTTGTTGTGAGGAAGAAAAATGTGTCCTATTTCCTCTGTCTTTTTGCTTGTGTGAGCAACTTAAAACTAGGTATATACCCAAGTTTTGTTTTCCTGTTTTGCTGTTTAATGCAGTAAGAACAGAAGTTGAATTTCTGTTGCTTAGTGTCTCCTTAGCCTCCAAAACTGGTTCAAGAAGCTTTTACTCAGAAAAAAAGAAACTCAGAAAAAATTCAATTGCCATTGCTGCTCATCCATGCAAGATTAGGTGGCATTGCTTTTCTGACAAAGCAAAGAGGAAGGCTGGGGTAAGGAAGATTGAATAAAATGGCACAACCTTTGGAAAGTTGATCGTGGTCTTCAGAAACCCATGAGAGTTTGAGTTTCCAAGCAGAATGAGGCCATCCCTAGGAATAGTTGACAGTGAGATGCTCAGCGAGCCATCCCACAGAGATTCGCCGGTACATTGCATAGTGCTGGGACCTGGCACAGGTGCCTCCTGAGCTCTGCTCACTGGCCATGCGAGGACACAGATTAAGGTCATTCTCTTTGCTTATGAAGAAGAATGTTAACTGCTTCCCTGAGTGGAGTTTCACAGAGATGATACATCACCTCATCACAGCTGATGGTAAAAAGGTATGAGAAGGGAGAGAAGCCTTTTATAGATGGGCGATTAAGGTATAACTGCCTGGCAATCACACTTCTAGGGCCACAGTCACAGTGCTTTTAAGTCCTGAGGAAAAGCTTCACAGGCATTGGAGAGATAAAATGAGAGGAACCTTAAAATACTGAAACCTTATGAGAGGAACCTTAATCTTTATGACTTAAAATCTTACATAGGTGAAAATAGATGATAAACAGACCATGGTTTTAATTCCAGAATTTATCTGTAACCACCTCAGAGAGCAGAAAAAACTCCATGCTTTTTAGTCTGTGTTGATCTTCCCTTCTTGTGCTCATCCTTTATGATCCTTTAGGGGTTGAGGGTTTTTTGTAGACAGAACTATATTTTTCTCCAAGCACGTGCTTCCGGACGCTGGTTTTCATCGCGTTCTTATTCTACTCATCCATTTCCAAATTGGGAAGTGTTTGAAATTCCTGCTACTTGGCTTTGGGCGTTTTGGTTTTTTTCCCTTTTGTATTGCTCTTCATTATAACCCTAAAAGCACATCTGACCTTGTGGTCAAGAGTGCAGTTCTGAAAAGAGCTGGCATCGGACTTGACAGCTTTGAAGCAGTTGATCATTTGAGTTAATAATTGGCGAACAGCTCTGTTTAGCTCCAGTATGATTAACAGGGTGATGCTATGGAGTATATGCCTAAGCAAAGGGTTTGGATTTTTTTTTTTTTTTTTTTTTCTTCCCCCCTTGTTCTTTATTAGACAGTCTACCTCTTTCGATATACCTA